>BJBW01021198.1:0-17379 GCA_004320125.1 Scolopax mira
ATTTTGCATAAGTGTGTGTGCTGATTAGCAATCTTCTTGAAGAATGTCTGCCCAGGACACTGAGGACTTTGGAGCTGAAAATGTCTCAGAGAAGTCTAGGATGATTCCTAGCCTTCCACCGTATGACATGAATGACCAGCTCCTTCCCAGGGAGCCACGGAGTACCTGGTGCTGCTTGGCCTGGACCCTGGTGGTAGTCGCCATGAACTCCTTGGTCTTTCTAATGAATTTGCTCCTGATGTTTGTTATCTTCACCATTGTCCTGCTTCCTACCATCGTGGTGGTTTACTTTGGCTTCCAGTGCCACTCTCGGGTAAGTGAGCCTTGCTCCACTTGGCTGCTAAGAGCCACCTCTAAGGCAGGACCATCCCTAAGGGGTTTATTTTAGAATAGAGGCTGTAAAGACAAGGCTAGACACCCTGAGCTTTGGGGTTGTTTTCATAAGGGGTGTGTATACGTATAGACTGGGCTGAGGAGCCCGTTTATGGTGGTTCGTGCTGTGCCACAGGCTCCTGGTTGTAGAAGGGAGCGGTACAGCTATTGGCAAGGCTGGTATGTGTTTGTTTAGGGAAGTACAGGTTTCCGGATTAATTGTCTTAAAGTAGTTGTTTGGCACCCATATGTTGTCTGTAACCTGGACAGAAGCTGCCTGTGACTGCCCAGCTCCTCCTGGACTGAGACAGAGTGAGACCCCTTGGTCCCAATCCCCTCTGCACTGCACTTTGTAGAGTTATTTAACTGTAAAATAACGAAAGAGAAATCTTTAGTATTGCACAACAAGCTTGCATGAGATGCCAGTCTTGTGGGCACCTCTGAGTGCTGGCAGGAGTGAGTTAAA
Organism: Scolopax mira; assembly: GCA_004320125.1. Taxonomy (NCBI): domain Eukaryota; kingdom Metazoa; phylum Chordata; class Aves; order Charadriiformes; family Scolopacidae; genus Scolopax; species Scolopax mira. Next base: position 839 of record BJBW01021198.1, read on the forward strand.
TACATTTTTACCCATCCCTTCTTCCAGTATTGTGGGAAATGGAAGCTTAATTGGGCAATATAGTTATAGTCCTGTGAAAATAACAAGTAGCTGTGACAGGTCAGGTGAATACACTCCCTGTCTTGGCAGAGTTGCTGTTTGCATTTTAATGTTACAATAATTCTCTATTTTCTGTGACCTCTGTTACTTGAACTCCGACATGGGCTCTAGTAGAATTTGTTACTTTCCATTTAAGCATATTTGATCTGCCTAATGACTAATTGTAGCACTAATAAAGTCTAAGGGAATGTATAATCAATCCCCTTATGCCAATCTAACATCCAGGTGTGCTCCCGAATGTGCTGTACAGTTTCTCACACCAGCAAATGAGCTTGCTTTGTCAGTGAGGGCTGTGTCCATGTCTGTTCCAGTGTGCTGCTGTCCTCTGCAATTTTAATTCTCTAATTTACCCTGGGGAGCTGTGAACGTGTGTCGAAAGCGCCCGTTCCGTAGGTGGAATCTTAACTTTGCTCAATTCAGGTCCCTTAAATCCCAAGACCCAACAGTGGGCTAAGACATACTGCTTACTGCAGGCATTTATAGCTTTGACTGGGGGATGTGCTGTAATTTTCCAATAAAACCATTGCATTGTGTTACTGGGCTGATGTCCCAGTGACATGAGTTGTCAGCCCACAGCTCTCTGTCCCAAAGCCCCCTGACAAAGGGACTGTGCTACTATTGTATCCTCAGTACCGATGTATTTGCTGCTCTGAGACGTTTGCCTCTGATTTTTATTGCCCTGAAATGATGACAACTTGTAGAGCTGCTGTTAGTGAAAAAAGTTTTCCTGATCCTGCAAACTAACAAATGGGGAGATCTCCTGCTGGAGAGCAACTCTGAGGAGAAAGACCTGGGAGTTCTTGTGGTCAACAGGATGCCCATGAGCCAGCAATGGGTGGGCCCTTATGGCCAAGAAGGCCAATGGCATCCTGGGGGGCATCAAGAAGAGCATGGCCAGCAGGTGGAGGGAGGTCATCCTGCCCCTCTACTCTGCCCTGGAGAGGCCCCATCTGGAGCACTGTTTCCAGTTCTGGGCTCCCCGGTTCAGGAAGGACAGGGAACTGCTGGAGAGGGTACAACAAAGGGCCTGGAGCATCTCTCCTATGAGGAAAGGCTGAGGGACTTGGGTCTTTTTAGTCTGGAGAAGAGAAGGCTGAGGGGGAGTCCTCATACATTTTCCTTGAAAGTCTTACATAGGGACTTCAAACTGGACCCAAAATGGGGAAAATGTATGAGGACTGCTGTGCAGAATTACCCCTTCCATCTTCACTCTGCTTGATCCTCACCTTGGAAAACCTCAAGTTCTGCTTTACGCACACAATGCTCTCCAGTCAAAGGCTTTAAGGAAATGCAAAAGGTTTTTGAGTGCAGTCAGGTACATCAGCAGTGAAAGCAGCCGTGTTGCTCTTAGCTGTAAGGAGTCTTTCAACCCAGACTTCTCTTCAATAGGCATAGAGAGGGATTGCAGCAATATGGCTTGACAAGAGCAGCCCTTTCTCTTTGGGCTACTGCTTTTCAATGCCTTCCTAGTAGCTAGAGGCCAATTTCTCTACTGCAGATCCATTAGATGGATTTTATTTTTATTTTTTTTAAAGTATGATGGGTAGTGTTTCTTGTACTGCTGAAAGAATATGGCAAAATGTAAAGCAGCTGGGGGATATGGGGGTTGCCTGTAGCATTTGATAATACAGGACATCTGAGTGCCTTGAGTCAGATCTCCTGCTGCCAGGATGAAAAGAGGCCTTTAAATGCCACTCAGCAAGGACCAGTTAATGTGCTGGAAGCTTTGCAGCAGCATGGGGTGAATGGGCTTTCCTGGCAGATCTTGCAGTGGGAGGAGATGTGAGGAGGTAGAAATGGGTACAGCGTGTACACAGAGGAGAGAACACAAAGGGGTCTGTTCCAGGGCAGGAGTCTGGAGAGTCTCCAGCCAGCGGGTAGCTATGGAACGACCAACCTCTGCCTGCAGAATCGAAAAACATCTTGCTTTATTTTATTTACTCTGTTATAATTTACAGTGTGTTGTGCCACCCACACTAGTGCAGCAGCAGGAGGCCTTTTTATTTGGTTTCTGCCTATCAAATGCTAAGCGGTGCTGTTCTGATGACTTAATAAAGATTAGTGTTTCCTGCTTTGGGATCAATATGCAGTGCTCTCTTATTGTAGTGATGGTGAAATAATTGAGAGCTTGATTAAAATGTCTGTCACATAAAGTAGCCTGAAGATTGCTGGGCTCAGCTTGGAGAGAAGGAAGAGGGGTGTCCTTCTGTGGAAGCACTAGAAACTCAAGGGTACTTTGGTTGCTGGCTCTGTGACAAGCTCTGTCTCTCTCCCCACAGGTGCTGCACTCAGCTGCCCGCTACTGCAGAAGCATCTTGGATGACAACAGCTCTTCTGCCCTCATTATCCTTGGCTTCGTCATCATGTCCCCTCTCATTGTGGTGGCCATGGCTATCTACTGCAGCCTGGCAAGGCGTCTCCGCCTCTTCATGTGTTTCCAGCCGTACAGCAGGGCTGTGTACAAGGGAGTGAAGTGGCGCTGGTATGAGGAGGGAGGTCTCTGCAGCTGTGCCAAGGGGTGGAACACTCAAGTCAAGGCCTGGGTATGAGTTGGCAGCACCAGGGGCCCTGCTGTAGTCAGCACCCGCTTCTTCCTGCCCTGTCCATCTCCGCTGTCACCTCCTGAAATCACCATCCATGAAGCCTTGCAGATGAAGGCTGGGTAGCACCTACATGCGAGAGGAAGGAGATCTGTTAATGAGCCATCTCCTACAGCTTTGGATTCTGCACACCACGAGGGAAACACAGAAAACAAGACTTTGGGCAGTAAAGACAATGTTCAGCCCTGAAGAGGGTTTCCTCCCAGTGTCTCTTGCATTCAGGGCACGGGGCTGCTTGCGGTGGTGATGGCATGTTCTGCCTCAGCTGGGACACAGAGTATGTGTGTGCAGGATTGAACAGTGGTGAGAGTGGCTGCTGGCTTTGCTGCACACCTCATTGAGGTCTCTGTGGGAAATGCAGCCCTTGGAGCACCCAGCCAAGAGGAAACAAGTGTTCTTTTCCTGGGTATTGGACTGCTGATGCTTCTAACCTCTTGTGAAGGTGTCTGTAGGTCACTGCCTCTGTGATATTTGGGATCTATCACTTTCCTACCCATCAGTTATTCTTCCCCAATTTAGCAATCCCTTTCTTCCCCATACCTATAGCAGTGCTTATGCTCCTTTTGCTCTTCGTGAACATGCCATAAATCACAGCTGAGTGAAGAGCAGTGTGGTTGGGAAAGGTCTGGTGGGTAGGGAGAAGCGTGGCAGCTGGGGGTGTGATTCCTTCCTCTCAGAGGGCTCAGTAGTGTTCAGTCACTGGGGTCTGTGTGCTGCTCATGTGTTCCCACTGCCTCTTCTTCTCCCCTCTCCCAAATATAACCATTTCAAGTGTTGTGTATAAATAAAGATCATGTCAAATCTCCACTGAGGGAGTTTCTTTGCTCTGTCTCAAAGCAGTGGCTGCATCAGAAACAGCCATGTGGTGCCCTTGTACCACAGGACTTATCACTGTAAATTAAAAATTTAATTTTTGCTTGTTTTCTGAGGATTGATTGTATTTTAATTTTTTTTCCCAGTCTGTGCAGTGACCAGATCCTGGGGGATAGCTCTATTCCCCCTTTGTTGTGCTTGGAATATGGTGGGAAAGACCCACACAGAGGATGGAAAATCTTGGAGAAGGCATCAGCAAGCTGTTCTGGATCCACAGGGCTAATAAAGCAGTCTTCCTTCAATTAGTTCCTTTAATTAAGAGCCAACTTAGAATCAGGAGCATGTGATCATCTCATGTTGTGCTTCAGCCCATGAGAAGTGAAACATCCATTAAGAAAAAAAGAACAAATTGTTGATTGTAGTGCTGGTTGTGTTCACTGCCAGTCTTCCCTCTTGGTGTGGCCTTCTCCATCCTCTGCTGTCAGTCTCTGTCTTGTCTTGAAGAGTTAAAAGGAGAGAAATAGTTGTAAGTTTCTGACAGGACTGAGAAAAAAACAGAGGAAAGGTCTATTTCGTGACAGGGAGATGCTGTGCTACAGGATAATAAGGTTTTGCCTGGAGGCAGTGTTTGCTGCCTGTGTAGAGATCTGATCTGAACTCTGAGGTTCCTTTTGCTCACCTGTCATTTATCTGGCTGCTTTTACAAGGAAAATTCTTCAGCCATGTTGTGGGGTGAGTGTCGTGGTGAACCATTCCCATTGCTGCCTCTGCAGGAGAAATTAAGAGCTATTGGAACAGGATGCAGTATTCCAGCTGTGGCCTCACAGCCTTCCTAATAAAGCAAAAATTAATTTAATTTGGTATTTTACTTTACAGAGTTTTAATAACAAAGGGGAAATGAATCTACCTGAAAAACATACTTCCTCTCTGCAGCAGAACAGAGTTCATGTGGGATAGTTCAGGGTGTCCCTCGGGGGTGTCCTGGCACGGGCAGGGAACACAGCAATGCCCTGCAAGCACTGCCGTGGCTCTGAGGGGGAACTGGTTTGATCCTAAATTTCCTGCAGAGAGCACAGAGGCATCCTGAATATCCTCATCTTTGGATGAAATCCCGGGGGCGGCTGTACCAGGCAGGGGCTGTCCCTGCAGGTGCTTTGGTCCAGATCCAAAGCTGATGAAATCACTGCACCGGATGCCACATCTTGGTGGGTGTTTAATCATGATTTAGTCCTTCACACCAGGGCTGAAAGAGGCTGTTCTGGCAAAGGAGAAAATAAAAGAGACACGGTTGTGATGTACTTTGGGATTGCACAGCTGCTCCTATGTGGGGAACGTGCAGTGGAGAGATGGACTCCGAAATCCACACACAGAGGATGAAATCACCTACAGGCATCATCACCTGTGAGTACAACCCAGCTGGCCTGGTAAGACATGAAAAGCTCTCCAAGGCTGTGAAAAATACCCAGGAGGGTGTGCTGAAAACCTTACTCTGTGCTTTACGAAATCAACCAACGTTTGCAGAGCGTTGGATTTCTGCAGTGTGAATTCACAGGATAGAAAATCACCCAGAAAGAACCCAAAGTGCTGACAGGCGGTGCCAAGCAGTCGATTTGCCTTGGGCTATAGCAGGGTGTATTCTTGGTGTGAATGCAGGAGACAAGCTTCTTTGAGGCAGGTTGAGGGGAGGTAAAAGAGAAGTGTGATGCAGCTGCAAGGGAGGGAATGAGGCTGAATTTGTCAAAGTTTCCTCCTCGCAAGGAAGGGCTGTTAGAGCCTGTCCAACTCAAGGACACGGATCTGATTACCTCACCCATCCGCTTCCATGGGCAGAATTGGTCATGGGCTTCAGCATCACTGTTTATGGAAACTTTATATAGAGATTATATATGGATTTAATATGCCAGAAGTGAGCTAACAGGATTCCACAAATGGCAGGAGGAAGAGCTTCTCCCAACATACGGCCCTACTAAGGAATTTCTCTGATTTGTACCGTGCGTAGGAGCTAGTGAGGAATAAGCCCAGGTGCTCCTGAGATAAAGAACAAATTCTACTGTCACAGAAGCTTGTGTCTGGCAAAGCATTATTGAAATCAGCGGAGACACTCTAGATTTGCAGAAGGGTAAATGAGAGGATGCTTCAGGCCAAGGGAATGCAGGACCTGTAAAAAAACACAAGGAAATTGTAGGTCAGTGGGAACCAGGGACTGAATAACCAGGTCCCTGCCTCCCCGTGTTTGCCGGTTGAAGCCTCCGAGTCCAGCAAAAATTTTGGCTGAAACGTTTAAGCCATTTCCCAGCACTTTCTACTGGGTATTGGTCCTCTGATGCCTTCAGTTATTGGAGCCCTCAGCTGGGGACACTGCAAATAAGAACCATCTGTCAAGCTGAACTGAAATCAGGATGATCTTCTTTCGGAGCCAAGAACAACACCGCGCTTATTGGAAGGATGCTAAATTCCTCCTTTGAGGGAGGCTGGAGGAAAGGGAGCTGGAACCTGCGGCACGTACCACGAGAAGCTGAATGTGACTGGTCAATCCGGGCTATTTTCTGAGCCAGGCTGAAGGCTGAGCATCCCACCTGCTCCCGAGGGTGCTCTGGGGGCCTGGTCGAGAGAATGATCCCAGCTAGAACCCTGCAGCGTGTAGCAAAAAGAAGGGACTGGGGCTCTGTGTTTTCTTTTTGGAATAGTTCCCCCACCCAGGATGCATCAAGCTGCGTTAAAGGGAACCCAATTCAATGTGAATTGCCAGCACCCACACCTGGAGGGGTTCTGCTTCTTCTGGAGAGTCAGAGTTACCAGTCACTTGCAAAAAAGATCAGTTATTGCTCTCAATATCATCCCGGGCAGTTTAATATCCCATGTGCTTAGTATTCTGGGCATACTCTCTAGGCTAATTTGGCAGGGATCTGCATGGTAATATCATTCCAATGACATACGTGCTGGACAATTCCTTTTGCTGTCTCATATTTGTGTCGCTAACTGCTTAATTATAACTTGGATGTCTTTGGGGAAGTTTCCATTGTCTTCCTCCACCTCCCTTCTCTTTCACTGAGCTAATTACTCACTGATGATTGGTTCCAACGCTGCTGGAAAATTTGGTTAGAATGAATGGAAGCCATTAAACAAAGAATAATCAGGGAGCGCCTGCCAAGGGCTTTTTCACTCATTTGGTGGGATCTTCCCAGTACATAAGTGCCTGTAGAATTGCAAAATGGGCCACAGAGCCAGTCCCTGTCCTGGGAATAATCCCCCTGGGACCTGCCTGGGCTCTTCTGGTGAGAACCTTGCAAATGAGAGGGATGAAGGTGAGAATGAGAGCCACGACTTAACCTTGGTTTCTGGTGGACCAGCGCCTCTGTTGACATCGAACTGGTCCCTCACAGCAAAAATGCCCTGACTCTCTCCCCACCTCAGTTTCAGATTAACTGCTCCGTTCTCTGCCACAAAACCACCTGCTGAATCCGTGCAGAGATGGTCTAGAGGATGCTGTGAGCTGTGACACCAGATGCGGGGCCAGGAGACAGGACTGGGCTGATCAGGACCATGGTGTTTTTTGGGTTTGTGTCTGGAAGTGTGTAGTTGGATCGGTATCTGGCTTTTTGGTCCCCGTTTAGCTGTCTGTCATCCTCAAGGGTAGATTTAGATGAGATTTTAGAAAGAAATTCTTCGGTGTGAGGGTGGTGAGAGCCTGGCCCAGGTTGCCCAGAGAAGCTGTGACTGCCCCATCCCTGGAGGGGTTCAAGGCCAGGTTGGATGGGGCTTGGAGCAACCTGTTCTGGTGGGAGGTGTCCCTGCCCAGGGCAGGGGGTGTCACTGGATGGGCTTTAAGATTCCTTCCCACCCAAACCATTCTATGAGTCTACGATTCTGTGAACTTCCTGACATTTCATATATCGTTTGAAAAGGCGTGATGCAGCGTGTTCTGCTCTGGAGGAGCAGCTCTTCCCTTGTGTGCCCAGGCCTCGAGATGGTGCTGTGGGGCTGAGCCAGGAGGACATGAGCGCTCTCCGGTGCGTCCAGTCTCCAGCCAGACCTTTTGGTTTGGGACACCTGGTCCTGGATGCTGTGCTCTTCGCTGCCCGTGACTGCAGCCAGCGGCACGGATGCCGGGAAGGCAATCAATCCACAACTGGCTCCGTAGCTGTTTATGTCCAGACCAACAACCCCTAGAGCCATGGGATGGGGTGGAAGTGTCACTGAGGACACGGGTGGGAATCGGTGTGTCAATTCGAGCCTCAGCTCAGCAACCCCATCATGCAGGTTCTCCTTCCAACCTGGTGCTCCTGGGCATTCATTCTGGGCTGAATCCCTTTGGACTAGGCAAGGCCACTCCTGGCTAACAGCATCGTTCAACAAAGTTTTGGCCAAATCTGGTCCTATTTCTGATGGTTGGATTAGATGATCTCGAAGGTCCCTTCCGACCTAGATGATTCTATGATTCTATGATTCATTTTAGCTGGTGAGAGCTGCAAAATGCAAAAAAGGGGGAGGGACTATGGTAGGATCCTGTTATTTATTGCTGGAAACTTTCATCAAAGGGAATTCAAAGGGACCAGTGTGTTCTGGCACAATGCACATGTTTTCTGTAACCACCAGCAGTCACCTCCCTAGCAGTCGTCACTGCTGTCCCTTTGACCTCAGCCCAACCACCTCCCACAGTTGAATACGATGAACTTCCCCAGAGCTGAGCTGCTGATGAGAATCATCCCTCTGCCCATCTGTGGCAGCGAGCTTTTGAGGGGCTGCCATCGCTCCCGTGTGAAAGAGCGATGCAGGGGCAGGCTGGGCAGGGCTCCCAGGTCGTGTGGTGACAACCCAAGCAAAGGATCAACACCCCACACTCCATGGGAAAAATAGGGACATTGGGAGGTGATAGGTAAAGGGGTTGGGAGGTGACAGGCAAAGCAGGTCCACCCAGAGCAGGTTCCACAGACGGGGTTTGAATGTCTCCAGAGGTGGACACTCCACCACCTCTCTGGGCAGCCTCTTCCAGGGCTCTGCCACCCTCACAGCAAAGAAGTTTCTCCTCACGCTTACGTGGAACTTCTTATATTGAAGTTTGTGCCCATTTCCTCTTGTCCTGTCTCTGGACACCACTGAAAAGAGACCGGCCCCATCCTCCTGACACCCTCCCTTTAAGTATTTATAAGAATTGATCAGATCCCCCCTCAGCCTTCTCTTCTCCAGACTAAAAAGACCCAAGTCCCTCAGCCTCTCCTCGTAAGGGGGATGCTCCACTCATCACACTGAATCAATAGCAGCCCCAAGCTCTGCTCCAGGAACGCTGGTGTCCTGGCAGCGCCGCGCAGGGAACCTGTCCTTCGATTCCCTCCCAGCCCAACCAGCTCCTCTTTCCTGAGCCAACGGGGAAGGGTGTTTACTCAGGACATTCCCTGCACTCAGCGGTGACTGAGAGCTACTGAAAGGGGCACTGGCCCTTAAAGAGCATCCCCCACATCCTTGAGCCATGCCAGCTGGTGAGCATTTAAGGAGTTGTATGCAGCTCCCCAGCCAGCCGGCGTCTGACGGTGCTGGCCGTGCCTGCGGCTCCGTGGCAGCGGGGACGTGGCGCTGGAGGGGAAGGTTAATTCCTCCTGCTGGCCCCAAAAGCACTGTTCTGCCCCTGCTCCTCAGCGGCAGCGTTAATAAGCCATTGTGCTAAAATTGCTCTTCTGTCAACGCCTTTTTAATCGGCGTGGCAGCGAGCGGGAGGCTGCTGGAGAATGTTAAAGCCTTGCAATCCCAACAATATTGTGTCTGTTCTGCCCATCAGAGCCTTGTCTCTCTCCAGGGAGTGTGAAGGAGTGAGAACCTGCCGGAAGAAGGTGGTTTTAGATAACAGAGGGGTTATCTGCAAAGAGAGAGTGCCTGGCCCAGCCTGGGGATGGGAAGGGCAGGGAGCCAGGAGTGCGAAGGGAGCTGCTGGCTCTGGGTCCCCTGTCTGCAGCTCCTTTTTATTTGGTGTGTTTTGGTGTTTGTCCTTTTTATATGGTGTTTCATCATATAGTTGCCAGGCTCTGGAAACCCGGGGCTTTGAGCAGATCTGCTGGTACAAGTTCTCCTACTGGTGTTTAGGTGGGGGGAAGCCGAAAAGCCATCCCCAGCCTTTTCGGGTGGTGGAGATTGTTCTGACATCCTGTCTCTGGGGTTACTCTGTAAGATAGGACATCTCTGCGTGAAGCAATTTGTTCCACTGTCGGCACAACTGGGGGGGCTCAGCATCATAAAGGTCAAGCTGACCAGGCTGGGAAGGAGCAGCCAGAAGATGCTGACGTGCTTCTGCCCCCCTGAGACCTCGGTGGGCAACCCTCCAGCAGGTATCAAGCAGACAGGATGTGTGGGGCTGGAACTGGTTTTCAATGGTTTGTTTGAACCTCAGGGAGAGATAAGAAGCGAGGCCAAAAAAAAACCAAAAAACCCCACAACAAAATCCCAAACAAACCAGTCAGGAAAACAAGCGATGCTGTCTGGTTCCCTTCTCTGCTTTCAGATGCCGCCGGTTTCACCGTGCCGGCTCTCATTGTTTCCCAAGCACATCACATGGAGTGAAGGAAACCAAGCCCTAGACCCTAAACAGATGAGCAGAAGCAAAAATAGAAACCAGGAGAGCAGACTTCCTCCCAGACATAAGCCCCTTGTTGCTGAAAGCCAAGAATATTTGCTTTGTTTCTGAAAAGTCCTCCTGACTCCTTCACCAGCTTCCGCCGGTCTCGGCACCGGTTGTGATGCTGAGGCCAGGGGTCTGCTTGGTGCATCTTGGAAAGACCTGCTGGGTCAGTCTTCCAGAGCAGACTGCTCACAGCCTGTTCCCAGAGACTCCAGAGTTACAGAAGTGTCTATTGTCCGGTTTGAAGGACGCTGTCCCGACCTAGAAATGGGCTGCCACACGCACGGGCGTTAGTGCTTCGCCACAAGACCACGTTGTTGGGAAGGAGCAAGAGACCCAACCAGCTTCCTGTGGGTGGTTCTCATTTCTCCTTGGAGATGGCTTTCCTTTCCCACACTTGCCTTTCCCCCTCGTGAGGCCTTGACCCCTGGGAAGGGAGGGTGGAATTGTGTCAGCTTTTGGGGACAGATGTTTTTACAAAGGCCACTTTTCTTGCAGGCACCAGCTGCGCCTCACGCTGCTGCCGGACACCCCAGTGGCCATTTAATTTGCTATTGCTTAGTCAGGAAGGCTCCATCGGAGCCAAACGCACCAGGCACACACTCCATTTGTGATATTCTGGCATTTGCTTTCTAGTCACAACTGGATTCCAGATACTTGGAAATCCAGAGGGAAAAAAAAAGCAGCAGAGAGAGGAAATCAATCAGTCAGGCTTCTGTGAACGATGAGAAGGTTTTAGTTCTGCTTGTGGGGAAGGGGTTCATTCAGCCTCCTGATTTACCACTTGTTAATAATGCAATGCTCCATCTCCTACACAAATAGAGACCAGCAAGTCCCCTTTCTTGTCCCAAGAGTGACTAGAAGGATACAGGAAAGCAATCCTTCCCGAGGTGCACACAGACCAGAGGGGTTGTTCTCACCTGTAACTGCCTGTACCCCAAGGCAGAACAGATGCACCATCTCCTTGTCAATCCTCCTGGATATGGCTGTTCAGAAAAAGCCCCTGAACATTCTAGAGACAAAAAAAAAAACAACCACCCCAACCCCTCTCTCCAAATCCTGGCCAAGTGTTTCTCTGGCATTAGACACTCATGAGGTCACTGTTGGAGTTCCTCCCGCTGTCTAGATCATTCACAACCAGCAACAAAAACATTTCTCTTTGGGCTTGAGACCCCTCGTGTGCAGGTGCCTGACCATGGATACGGGACATAACTGCCTGCTGGCATCCATTTTAACATGGCTATGTCGGCTACAGAAGGATTTAGGATATTTTCTGCATCATACATGACACAGGCTCAGTCTCCAGCTTTCATGCTCCTTCCAAAACTGCAACACAGGAAAGTCTTGTCATCACTGATTAATGAACAACTGGACCAAAAAAAGATTCCAAGAATCACTGCACTAGAACTGAGTGTCAGGTTTTTGATCTAAAATCCTGGAAAATGTTTGATTCCGGTTAGGGCCAGAGGTCTAACACAGAGAGGAGCAAAAAAACTGCATCTTTGCTGGGTTCCCAGCTAGCAAAAGCTGCTCTGAAAACTGGGGCAAAGGGTCTCTCCTCACATCTAGCCACAGAGCAGTCTGAAGGCCCAGGGGAGAAGACAGAACTCCCAGAACTTCACTGCTTTGGAGATGTGCAGCGAATTCAGTGCAAGGAGAGAAGGTCTCGGCAGCCTGCGTGTATAATGATGTAAGCAATAACACAAACAGCCTCGGGAGAAGGCTGCAAACAAACAACAGGGCCCTTTTTTCTTTCTTTTTTTTTTTTCCAGTTCCACAGTTCCATTCCGGCATCTGGTTTTCTTCTTTACCTCTCTGTGACACCCCTCCATCATGTTTCACGTGCCCTCCTCACTCCTGACAAGGTTGCAACGGCCTCTCAAGAGCTTGTTGGTCAGAGGGATGAGGGAAGGGGCAGAGGATGGGAAAAAGAGAAGCTCAAACTCATCCCTGAGCGCCTTTCACGGGGAAAGGACCAGAACAACAACATCCTTGACAGGTGCCAGGAAGCTGCAGGGGCCGAAAAAGCCCTGTGGGTGGGAGATCTCTGCTGAACAGGATCTGCCAGACTTCCCCTGCACGACAGATGTTAGGGCAGCCCCATTTGAGCAAAGCTCTCCTCCCCCCAACCACCAGTCCCACCACCTGGGGTTGCCAGCTGAGCGTGCCTCGGGGTGATTAGCTCCTCCTTTTTCTCTTGCCCCATAATCCACCTCTATAGATGCAGCTTGGGCTATCCTCATCTCCCCAGAACTAGGAGTGGAAATGGCTGTGGAAGGGGTATGTATGATTTCACTGCTTGTCTGGTTTTTTTTTCTGCAGATGGTAAGAGGAGGAATAGTTGGAACTGCAACTTTTCCTGGTTTTAGTAGAGACCAGGGTTTGAGTATAAGTGTATATAGAGGTGCAGGTCTGGTGTAGTGTGTGTTTTGCTGCTTCTCTGTTGCTCACGTGCTATTTATAGAATCATAGAATTGTCTAGGAAGGGACTTTTAAGATCATTTAGTCCCACCATCAAACAACATTATCTGAATATTTAGCAGCATTCCCAGTGACTCATTGCCTTTCTAGGACCGTTTGCTAGGAATCCACTGCAGTGGAACTTCCAGCAAGATTAACCTCTTAAAAACTCCACAATGGGCTGAAATTCCAGTCCAGCTTGAGCAAAGCTCCTTCCTGCATCTGTTGAAAGAGAAGTGGGTAAGGACTCCCCTGCAAAGTGTTGATCCTCAGGTAAATTGAGCAGATGATGGGGTAGGAAACAAGGTGTGTTTATTTGAAAAGGCTAAAGGAGTGAGTCTGGTGCTCACCCAGGGAGATTGCAAAAACAAGTGCACTTATTTCAGGGTAATTGGGAGTGGCTCTAATAATACACTCCCTGACTAATCTAGTGAGAAATATCTGCAGCATTTTTCTAGTTCTCCACCTCCCAATTTCAGGGCCTGGGAGACACTGTTATCTAGTGCCAGAGCTTTGGGTCATTTGCTGTTGAAGTCGACTATGTAAGATCTAATTATAGATGTAAGGGGTGTGACTAGGGCTGGATAACCCTGCTGATATGAAAAACTAAACTAGAAAGCCATAAAAACGTAAATAAATTGCTGGCATTGCTAAATGAGAGCAGCCAGCTTGGAGAGGTGTTCCTCTGCTGTGGATTGCAATCCCAATTCTACTTCTCCCAACACACTTAATGTCCAAGTGTTTACATAACATGTGCCTGAGTGTTTACAAGGTTCCCAGAGTCACCTGTTTTCTCATGAACAACAACAATTACCCTTTCTTGCCCTTAAACTAATCACATGTAGACCTAGATACAGGACTGGTGGCCTATGGAGCATATTCTGAAAAGCCCACGGTGCAGCCCTGTGTGCTGGCCATGGATGGGACTCTGCATTCACATCACCCGTCTCTTCTTTTTTGTCTGAAGAAGCAAACTCAGTTCTGCAGAAGGAGCCTGTGCCTCCCCGGGAGGGTGGAAATCAGAGAGGAGATCTCTGATTAATAGTATGATTTGGGGGGGGGATATTCTTTTCTCTCATTGTTTTTTCATCCTTGGGTCAGGCATTGCAGCACCAGGCTCTAGGACAAAAGCCTCTTGTCCCCAAAATAGATGGGAATTGTTTTGATTTCTTCGCATGCATCAAGTCACCTCTTTCTTTATGGACTACTGGAATTGCAACTATTTCCCTAGTCTGACGTGGGAGGAGTATAAGGCTGGCAGGACATACCATAAAGGAAGGAGAGCTGTCAGCCATAGCACTTCCCAGCAGAACCCTCTGCTTCCTTCAAACTTGTTTATGGGACAGGATTTCTAATCTAGGAATCCATGTCCCACCTGCCTTCTTTCCACTGTGAACAACAGATTCCTAATGGCAGGAAGTCCTTTTTCCCGTCCTTCCCTCTCATTATTTTCACATTCCAGCGAGTTTGCCCCCTTCTATCAGATCTTTGCATGGCTCTTTCCATTAACGAGTTCAAGTTGTATAATATGGTCTGCTATAGACCACCCAGATGCCACATAGCATCAGACACAGCGAGGTTTCTGCCTGCATCAGGTGGCACTGGTCCCAGGAAGGTTACCTTCAGCCTGCAGTCCTTGGAAACCCCAGCAGCCCTCCTCCACCCTTGGGATTTATAAAATAACTGGGCTCAAAATGATCTGTAATTGGAGGGAGGGAAAGGATGTGTGAGACTCTTTCCAGCTCCTGAGTGTTGGTTTGGGAGGGAGGGGTGGCAGCCTTCTCTGGGGATGGAATGTGTGTCACTCTCAATGCTTCCCCTCCTGAGCTCACGAGTGTCCTCCTCCGCTCCAAAAACCAGGCTGGTTCCACTCTTATGTCAGAAAGGTCAGGTTCCCTCACAGAAAGGCTGTGGGAGATGGTGATGGGGTAGGGGAAGGTGTGGGTTTATGCTTGACTCTGCTGGTGTTGGCTTTAATGCGACGGGAGGCAGCGCGTTTCTCCAGCACTCGCTGTCTGGGGCAGCACGTGGAGTGTCTCGTCCTGTCTGTGTTCTGTAGAAGCCTCCACCCACAAGACCTACATCTCTAGAACTTGCTGCACGCCTGGAAAATAAAGAATCAATGCCTTGAAGGAGAGACCCAGATGTGACTCAGAGCTGTGCCCTGTGAAGAGGAGAGGCAGGACATGTGTGAGATCAGTCATAAACCAAGACCTTTTCAGGCTGGTGTGGAGACTGGAGAGAAAACCCCCAGGCTGACCAGCATGGGGAGGAGGGGGACAAGCTTCCCCAGTGTTTGAAGAGCAGAGAGTGAGCTCACCAAGGTCAGCTGGGCTTGAGGAGCCCTGTTGATGGCGCATGGAGTCATTCCCTTTCCTCCCACTCTCTCCCCAGCTGCCTTGCTGGGTTCAGACAAAAAGGGCGATTGTTTTTTTGTGTGTGCTTGAAGCCTTGTTGCTGCTCAGATGTTTTTTTGCCTTCTTGCTGAGAAGGGGAGTGAAAAAGCTTCAGATGTAAAGCAAGACCCCAGCCAAGCCTGCCTCAGAGACAGGCAAGTCCTAAACCCTGAGACTAAAGGTCAGCTCCTTTCTGGCTGCCTGGATCAGAGAGATGACCTCTGATGACTCCTCCTCTAGAGCAGGAGTCAGGAAATCCCAGTCCCAGACTGGTCCTCTGATGTCACCTCATGCATGTTGAACCTATTCCATCCCAGTTTTCAGACTATGCTTATTCTGAAACTAAGCTTTTCTAAGATCAAAGGGCATGGAGGTAAAAATAAGAGGAATGGTACCTCTGCTCCCCTGCCCCCATCAGAGGAGGAGGAGCCGAGCGAGAAGCTCTCACTGTCACCTGGGTATTGAGTTTTACGGAAAATGAGCCTCATTCCCTTCCAAATTCCGGGCTGTGAGTGTGGAGCATAACTTGGCCAGCACTCCTGCAGCTGTGCCTGAAACAGGGGCCAGGAGGTCTCCCCTGATAGGAACTCACAGCCACGTTCTGCTTCCCTTTCCCCTTGCGACGGGAAGCCTTTGCCTGCTTCCCCCCAGCCACCAGGCTGAGAGCCCAGCAGAGCCTGGCAAGATTTAGACAAGCCTCTAAAAATAGAGCACACCTGAAATGCAGCCACTTTGCTGATAGGAACAGGAATTCATTATCCTGTGCTGTGGGTTTACTCTAATCCCTACCACGGACGCGTTGCAGCACCAGGGCATGAGCTTGTCTTTTTACTGCCCTGGTTTCCTCTCCTTGTGTGACCACTACTTGCCACTGTTGGAAAGGCTAAGCCAGAGATGGGTGGAACGGTGCTATAAGTCACGATTGAGTTAACTCAGACCTTCAAAAAACCCCCACAGCAGTCTGTCAGAGCCTGCAGAGCTGCACGGGGCACTAGGCTGTAAAACTGTCTTAACAATTACTGCTGGGATTCAAAGAAATCAGGTCCAGGAGCCGAAACAAGCAAAATAGATGACATACAGGCTCCTGGAGGAGAGCTGATGTCCTTTGGTGTGGTTGTTTCATTGCTGGCTCCTTCCTTAGGCACCCTGAGGGCAAACAATCCCAGGAAGAACTGTCTGAATGTTGTGAATCTCCCCTGCGTGCAGAATGCTGCCTCTGCTGTGTCCTGCTCTTCTGCGTGCGTGTGAGAGTGTGTGTGTGTGTTTGTGCGTGCGTGCGTGCCCCCGCAGGTTACTCCAAATCCTCTTCTCTCTCTGACACGTTGAGCGAGAGACACAATTACCAAGAGAGGTTGGGTTCTCAAGGCTGAGAACTTGACGTTCAATGGGAAATAGCAGCTTATTGCGTTGCTGGAAGTCTCTCAGGAAACCTGGTTCAAAGGGTGTTATCTTAAATTTGACTTTTCCCAACTGTCCAGGCTTTGCTAACAGGATGGAGATAGGGGATAAAAGTTATAGAATCATCTGGCCTTCCTGTAGCCCCCTCAGGTACTGGGAGGCTGCTAT
>BJBW01021208.1:0-12346 GCA_004320125.1 Scolopax mira
TGACAGTGTTTTCCTGCCCGAGCCAACTTGAATTAATTTGGAGCATAAGGTTTCAGGAGACAGTATCAAGTCCTTCAGTGAAATCTAAATAGATTGCAGCTGCTCTGCGCTCTATTAACCCCATCATTTTGTAATTTTGTCCAAAAAAACTGAGGGGAAGGGCAAAGAAAGTTGGAGTTCTTGCAGGATTTTTATTCCACAAAATCAAATGTGAGTTGGAGGGAGTGGGAGAAATCTTTTCCTGGAGCAGGGTGGCAGGTCAGTGTGGCAGATTTCCTTGTCTATAACATGGATGTCTTTCTTTACCTCTACATTCTCTTTTTATTCATAAATAATGATTGGTGTATTCCCCAAAGTGCAAGTAGTTGTGTCGCTCATGGCTAGTGTAAAATTTTCTGGAACACCTCATGATTTTGGCTCTTACATTCTTAGCTGCTGTGAGCTTCCAAGGGAATTCTGATCCTCAGGGATGGGTTCTTCAAAGTAGTTGAATAAGATAAGTAACAATAATTAAAAAATCCACAGCAGCCCCAAACCAAAGGATAAATAGCAAAACTTGAATCTTTGAGGATCTATGCTGAAGCAATGTGGTTTTATAGATAAAAAGGCAGCTTTAGAGATGCACCAGCCCTATGCCTTTCATCACAATGTGACTTTTACTGGTGATCTACCATCCTTCCACTTTGGAGGGCAGTTGACTCATTTCTGGTGTTGAAGAATCCCAGAGAAATGCCTCTGGAGGTTGGCTGTGGGTGGTGTAGGGGTTTATCACTTTCAGATCAGCTGGCTGTGTTTCCTTGCACACATTTGAGATTTCTCCCCTACCCTCTGTTCCCATTCCTTGTTAACAAAAACTTCCAGAGACTTAATACCAGCAAAATCCCTGGTTTGTCTTTAGGACTTTGCAAGCCCTTGGCCTCAATAGTCCCATGGAACACAAACCAAAGTGAGAGTCTTGCACTCTTGCATAAAGCACTGTAATTCTTTTTTTTTTTTTTCACTTTAAATGATGTTAGCTGCCCATTGGTCTCCTAATGGATCCTGGTTCTGTTGTCCTCCAGGTATTTAACGATCTCTCTTTACTGGGTTGTTGCTGTGTCCCCTATGTGACTTCTGTCCTAATGATCGTCAGTATTTGCTGTTCACTACCTGTAAGTATGTGCTGATCTTCAAACTCATGATGAGAAACCAAACCAGAAACAACCATCTTGATGGTATAAAGACTATCCAGTTAATTCCCCGACTGGGATAAGAGAAGAGCTGCTAATCAAGCTTGTTTGTTTATGTTCACTTTTTCCAGCAAAGAAGAGATTTCTCTTCCCTGACTATGAAGCTGGCTGGCAGTTGTTCTTTCCTGCTAAAGTATCCTGGCTTTGCACTTGCATCCTTTCCACTGGAGGAACCCGTAGCCCAGAGCAGGCATTTCCATGCACAGTGTTTGTGGATCAGCAGCAATGAAGATGTAGCTAAAGCCAGGAGCCGGCTCAAGCTCCTGGAGGAGATGAGATGTTTGCCATCGTTTCTGCTGAATGGGACTGGGCTGTGGTTGAGCGCTTTGAGCAGCATGGGCTGCTTTGCTGATCTCAGGGTTTTCTCAATATAGTCTATATCAGAGAAAGACTTTCCATAATCATGGAAAGAGATTAAATACAAAACTTTGGGAGATGTTTTCTGGAAAGCTGCTGCATTCGTTTTGCTTTCCTCACAAACACACCACCTCACCAAAATGACAAGGGAGCACTGGGGTGTCTTTGCCACCTGCTATCATGAGGTATCCTCAACAGCCAAATTTCTCTCTGCTGCCCATTCTCTCTTCCTCTAAAAAAAAGAAAAAAAACCCAAAACCCAACACCAATAGAACCATATTTTCTCTTCATTCTTCCAACTCTAATGTATAGTTTTAAGAGGAAGGGCTCCTTCCCATTAATTTCTGTCTATTACTTCCAAGAATGTAGTTCCTGTTAGGACATTTCTGCATCTTAACACAGGTTCATTTTAATCTTCAAAAAGGAACAGCAGAAGTTGAAAAAGAAACTGTTCCTATTATAGAAGCACTTCTGATGTATTTGAATAGTAAAGGATGAAATAAATTCCCCATGCCAATGTCAGAAGAGAGGATCTGGGATGCCTTCATGCTGTCTCTAGCTGTGGTATGAACTCTCCATGGGAACCTTACTTAGCCAAGCCCCTGTAAGCAGGAGAGGCTGCCTTCCTCCCCTGAAGCTCTTGTAAAAGTCAAGCTCAGCTTCCCCGTGTCTCAGATTGTACCACAAACCCAGCTCAACTCCAGATATTCAACTGATGCCAGTCAAAACAGTGCCAGCTCTGTCAGTGTTGGCCATGCACTCATCTGCTTGTGGTGCTTATAGCTCTTATCCTTCCCCACGTCATCTCTCCCCTGGTGATTTATTTGTCCCTTCATGCTGTCACATCTTGATTCATGCCACTGCTGCTAACGGCAGAGCCTTGCCTGGATGCTCTGTGCCTGCGCGCTCTACGCTGCGGCAAAGGTAATTACCAGTAGCAGAGAGCAAGAGGTTAATTCCAGGCTCCTTTCTTCTGTTTGGACCAAGCATAAATTCTCACTAGAAACAACGGTGCGAGCAGCTGCCACTCAGTACAGAAATTAGTAATTCCAGCTTTAAGAAAGAAAAAAAATATGTGTGCAGTGCATAACTGGAGGGGTAATATTGAAGGCTATTTTTGTGGGCTTGGAATGAAACCTTCCATGTAGAGGTTTAAATACTGATTATCTCAGTTTATTTTCATTTAAAAACTCAGCACACATGACCTGAAGGGAGCAAATATTTCTAAAAGGATCTAGAACAGTAAGACTAATTTTCAGATGGAGGGAGAAATGTTAAATATGTGTTTTCCTCTTTTATTACCCTTGCTTTAATTAGTATTATGGTTCTAGTAAGGGGAATGAATAATATTTCCCTGTTTGGCACTCTGTTTCATTACGTTGATTGCTTGCTATTAAATCAGACTTAGTTGGCTCCCCCTAAGTGATTTAAAGATTTTACCTGTAGCCCAGGAAACAGGCACCATCAGAAGGGGACAAAATTTGTACCATGAAGTGAAGTTTTTCCTTATAGTTATGGCAGTTTCAGTCCATCGCCAGGATGCTGTGCATGCAGGCTCAGGTCAGTGTGTACACGGGCACATGTGGCATGGACAATCTCACACAAGGTGTGAGAGCTGCACTTCTGTCCTGCCAGCTCAAAGCTCAGAAGTCAAAGGGGACAGAGATCCTGCAAGGTGAGGATGCAGGTACATTCCCAGCATTTTAGAAGATCCTGCTGCTTCTGCAGGATCACTCTATGTGGTACAGGTGTGGTGCCTTTCATTCAGTCTGTCTCACCTGGCAGCAGCCTTTTGATAGCCAAGTCAGTGAGAATTTTGTGTAGTTTGGTGCAACTGGTTATTTCTTAGACGTCTTGAAGGAAACCGGAATATGGGTTACATAGTCCATGGGTTACAGCTGATGGTCCGGAGCCATGGTTAAGATGCAAGTGCAACCCCAGTGATCTGATTGCTGCTGTGGAGAGCTGGAGGAAAACCCAGAGGAGTAGCCAAAGTTCTCAGGGAGCATTCAACAGGGCTACAGCTCCCAGCAGCAGAGAGGCTGGGGCACTACCCAGCTGAAATCTCTTAGTCATCCAGTAATTGCAACTGGGCTCACCTGGAGAAAGCTCCCCTCCAAACCCTAGTGCCCTTAGGGGTGTAGTCAGGACAGTTTGCCTCTGCCGTGCAGCCTTTAATTGGAAAGGCTCTAAGGCAGCTGTAATAGTGGATCAAAAGCATGTGGGAGACTGGAGCAGCAGCGGGCAGCTGGCCAGGCAGGGCACGTGTTGGCACTGCCAGATTCCTGTAAGTACAGGAGCTGTGAGGGTGATGTGGGAAATTTAAGATGTGAACGATGGATGTGGTGGCAGACCTGGGGAGTGGGTCAGAAGCAGCTGCTTGGGATGTAGCAGCAGGCGATAAGGAAAAGTGTCAGGCTGAAGAGGTTTTGCAAAAGGAGTCCTTGTGAGGAATGCGTCTCTTATAAATTGTTTCCTTAATGATATTGGCATGAAAAGCGATAGTTTGCTGGTGTGAATTCCTCCTGTGCATTTCCTGCTGCTTTGCCAGCTTGTTGTTTGTCTTGTTGGTCTGTGACTTGCAGTGAGCAGCCTTAGATGGAGGTTTTGTCTGAGCTGCAGAGGGAACAGGATGTGGCTGAATGAAGCATGGGAGACCTGTGCCTCAGCAGAGGGCAAGAAGCTGTTTCTTGAACAGACACTGCGCCAGGCAGTTCATCTTGGAGATAACATGAAGATCTCCTCTTCCCTATTTCTGGGTTAGTGGGAGGGGCTCAGGTGAACAAGCATATTGCTAATAAAATGATAACTTCATGTTTATGCTTATTTCATCTTTGCGCTGCTAGGAAAAAGCAGTGAGATGTGTAGATAAAAAAAAATCAGCACCTTTGGCTGAAACTTCAGGTTTGGGGTTAATGCAGAGGTGGCAGGAGGGATTCATACCAGGAGGAGCAGCAGCAGTGTAAAGCTTGATGGAAGAAAATCACTTCTTCATAAGGATTTGGGGGTTGAGAAGTGACTAGGTAAAGAGGATCCTTAAACAGGAGGATCCCTAACAAGAGAGTTTTCTAATCAGCTCTATTCTGTGCATGTTTGCCCAGACAGCTTACATTGATTTGATGCTGAACAATTCTGATTTTAAAAACTGCAACAAATAGCAAGTAATTGCACATGTGCTTGCCTTTAAGACTCATGTAGCTGCATGTCTGATTGTAATTATATTCCTGTGAAAAGTTTTGGTGGACCCAAGGACTTAATTCCACAGCCCTCACTGATCACATCACTATGTATGAATTTATGCTTGCAGGATTAACCCCTGCCTTCAGCTATTAAGCAATTAATTGCTATAAGCAGAAAACATGCTGGGGTGTGGGAAGAAGGGCCGGGTTAAAACACTTGGACTGTAAGTGGAAGAAGATCTTTCTTTGGTAGGTACGTATTTCTGTCACTAAGGCTTATTGCTGGGGAAGCTGTTGTCCCAGGCTCCTCCTTACCAGGCGAATGATGATTTACTCCATGTGACACAGATGGGGAAATGAAAACTGATTTTAATTCCAGCCGCATAAGCGTGCCTGTGCCAGAAGCACTTTCCCCAGAGAGTCCCTGCAGTCATCATCCTGGTTTGTAAATTCCCTGGTAGCCACTGACCTGCCAGAGCCACATAACCTGCAGGCGAGCAGATCCCATGATGGGATCAAACTGCTGCTGCAGCCAGGAGGTGCCTGCCCACCCCAGGTTGCTGTGGACCAAACCAGCTGGGAATGATGTGTGAACGTGTGAGGAGAAAGCATAGGAAGGGAGGTTTGACTCGGAGTCAAGGAGAAAAAAGAGTTGGTTCAGACACCCAGCTCTGGCTACTGTTCCACTGGAGGTGTTTGTGCTGAGGCTGGATCAGAAAAGCACGGTGGTGTGTGAGTACTTAGGAAAGGGATTGCACAGCCCAGTTACCTCCAGTAACCTTCACCAGCTCAGTTGCAGACTTTAATGTGCTTTCCACTTGATTGGGGCTGCGCTTAAAGCCCTGCTCATGTGGAAAGGATTTCTTCTTCTTGTGGAAAGGATCTTTGCTTGCTTCTCCTGAAAAAGTTCCAGAATACTTCACTCAACCCCCCAGCACACACAACCATGTAAAGATGAAATTTTGCAGAGGAGCATACCTTCTGCTGTTACTCTGGTGTAAATGAGAGTAAAACACGCTGAAGTCACTTGGTTACTGAGGAAGTCTCATCCACACCCTGATGGTTTTCCTGCCGATAGTGAATCAAATACCTGAATCTCATACTCATACCTGTAAATCAAGAAAAACACTAGTTCACCTGTTGGTGGCGTTATCCCCTCTTGTAAATGATAATTATCCTGTTGAAATCAACTGAAGGTCTAGATTGGACTGTCTAGCTCTTTCCCCTTCCTTTCTCAACAGCGAGGAGGCAAACTGAAATTTCCAAGAGGCAAGAGAAGCAGTTCGGAGCTGGTTGACAGCCCTCTCTGCTGGTCAGAAGGTGATCCCTTGCCTTTAACAGGTTTAGACTAGTGAATAGGTTTGGTGTTGACATTGAAAACGTATAGAGTAGCCTTAACTTCTGCAGCCATGATGGTCTAAGGGTATGTGTGGAGCGAAGTTAGATTTTTCTTCATTCATTTTGCTGCCTTATTGGGGAGAGGTGGGGGGGAGAAAGTCTTGGGCACTTAGGCTTTTCTTCCATTTGTATCTGCCTGCGTCTTCTTCCATTTGTATCTGCCTGCCTTCAGGCCTTCTAGAGAGGGAGGGATGGAACATGAGCAGAATTCCCGGGACGTGGGAATAGGCATCTCTGACAGCTTTTTTCAGAACTAGTTGCAATAGAATTTATCTTGCCTTTAGTTTCTCTGCTATTGCTGCTGTAAGGACAGCAGGAGGCAGCTGCTGTCCCATGGTCTTGTGTGACCACTGACCTGCATGAGGTGCCTCCGTTAAGATGTTTGACGCCCATATTTGAGCGAGTAGATCTCAGATGTTCAGGATGTTCTGCCAGAAGCCCCAGTGGTTTGGCAGATTTCTCAAAGCTCATGCCCCTTCTTGCTTTTATTGATGTCCGTCTTAATTATTTTATATATACACCATTCCTTGCTGCCTGAAAGAGTGTTTCCACGGTTCTGAATGTGTGAGGAGGCTTTGTTGTCTGCTATTACTCATGTAATTAGGCAGTACTGGTACCTTTACATAAAAGAATATGAAAATAATTAGATTGCTTTCGGCCAAGCTCATTGCACACATCAGAAGCTCCAGAATTCAGATTAATTTCATGTTTTTCTAGGGTTGCTGTAGTCTTTAGAAGAATTTAGCTAGCTAGGTTGATGGCACAGGAAGTCTCTTTAGGGCTTTCTGTCCTTTTGTTGTTATGTATCAACCTCTTAAGTCATGAATTAAGCCACTACCATTAATAATGACTACAAAACATTCTCATAGTTGAAACTAAACTAGCCTACACACTTTAACAATCTGGAGTGAAAACGCTTGTCACCAGCTCTCCTGACAGTGGAGCATGTAAGTCTTAAACAGAAATGGCTTTATAGGACTAAAGAAACAAATGGAAGGCTTGCTGTTTTATTAACTCAACAAACTACATTTCACTCCTATCTCTATTTCCCTTTCTGTGTAGCAATATAGGCCCCGTTTCTAAAATTCTCAAGTAAACAATAGGGAGGAAAACCTTTTGTGTGGCTTTTGCTGAGATTGCAAGTTGTGGGGGTAATATAGCTCAACAGAATTTCAATGAGATTTGCAAGCCTGTATGCTTATGCACAGGGAAATATTTCATAACTTATTCTCTCTTAATTGACTTTTTTTTTTTTTTACACACAATAACTTATATGAAGGCTAAAAGGGGAAGTGCTTTGACGAAACAGTCAAGACTGTCTTTGAAGAACCTGTGGAAATTTTGTCTAGGTAGATTTATTCATTCTGTAATTAACACACTTTGATGCAAACGTGGCTTACTCCAGCATTTGTAAACCATTGCTCTGCTTAGTTCTCCAAAGGTCTCTTCTCTTACCATTAGTCAGTGTTTTGCTCTGAATTGTACATTATGTGTTGTTTTGGAGACCACTGGAATTATTTTTATTTTTTTTTTTAATTTTGATGTTAAGTCTTCGTCATTTGGCTTCAGATATTACTGAAGAAGTTCAAACTCCTATTGTCTGTGCTGTACCCTCATTCATTCTTCATCAGCCATCGCTTTATTATGACAATGAAGAGGTACCACTTGCAGCGTCCAAACTGATGTGCGTAATGAGCAGCTCAGACTGTTACCTACTTTACATTGTGCAATGAGTAATCTAAACAATGTGTGTATGTTTGAAAGTCTGACAGGTCTGAACTTAAGCAAAGTAACGGGAGCTGGGTGCTCCAGCAGACTGAATGTGGCTTTCCATCTCCCTGTTTGCAGACAGCTCTTGCAGAGATGAACACTTGCACGGTTTTTGTTTGGCTTTGTTTTTTCCCGTCTCCCCCAGCAGTCTGCCTTTTATGTACTGGTGGCAGCTTCAGAAAAATGCAGATTCTACCAGGGTTGATAAAATCTCACATTGCATAAATGACAAGGCAAGAAAAAAATCCCTTAAAACCCTCCCCCTCCCCCCAAAAAAGGAGAGAGAGAGGGAAAAAAAAAAGCAAAACCCAAATAAAAGCACTTTGGTCATCTCCTGTAGGGTGTGACCTTTATGCTTTTACATTAAGAAGTTTCAACATTATATGAGATTGGGATGGAGGCTGGATAAAAGCTTTCCCTCCTAACTTTTATCATCTCTGGATTTTTGAAGGAGTCAGTGTTCTTTCTATAAGAAAGGGGTAAGACTGTTGTCTTCCATCCTCTCTATCTTTGTCTACAGAGGCAATGACAAGCTTCGGTCTTCATCTTGACTACAAGACTGGGAGAGCAAGGTATATGGTAGAAAGCAGAGGCCAAGTGATATCACATGAGTCAAAACTGACAGATGAAGGTCAGAAAGGTAGACTTGGGAAATGAGAAGCAAAACCATCTCAGTTGCAACCTATTGGTATGGCAAAAATAAGTTACATGGATGTGGTTAATGGACTCAATTGGAGCGATGAGGCTGTGAGGTGTGGGCTTATGGACTAAGCAAGATAGGGGTGCCTGCTGCTTGACTTCTTGTAGTGTGGAAGAAGCCTTACATAACAATGATGTGCAGGCCAAGAAACATCTGTATTTGGTGAGTGAAGGTCTGTCTTGCACACAAATATGAATGCATACTATTAAATTTTGGAGACAGTGTTTTAACATGTGGATGCATGGTCTCAAGCTCCTAGTGGTACTAAGTAAAAAGCACATTGAAGTATATGGAATGGAAGAAAGTTAATGGAAGAATGCGGAACAATCAAACATCTACGAAAGGCAACCACATTCTTTCTGGACTGGTTAGATCCTACTGTGTTGTGTTCACTTATGAATATCAGTTTTGTGCTATCATGCAACTGTAGTAGAAGTACCAGGCCAGAGAAACCTCTCTGGAGGACCCATGTGGTCCCCAGAATGGTGGTGGTGACTTGTGGAAAAATGCAGACCTTTGGGAAGGGCAGCCAGTCTATTGCCAGTGAAATGGCTATTCTGCATCTCAAGTGGCTTTGTTCGAACTTCAACTGCTTACCTGATGCTCTCACAGTGGAGGGGACCTTTGTGGGACCCATTCTGGGAGTGAGGGCTATGTTTATTCTTTGACATCTGTTTGAAAGGTGCAATGAGCATCACTAACATTTCTAGTTCACCATTGAAGAACAGGGTCACAGAGCTTGGATGTGGGACCTTTGAGGATTTTCCTACTGGTGAACTCAGACACCAAGCTTGGCACAGAGAACTATCTTTTCTTGGGATGATATGTAGGAGGTATGGGAAAGATGGACCCTGAAAATCTGAACATTGAGACTGTTCTCTTTTCCCTGCCCTGATGCAGAAAATCTCAAGGTACTCCATCCTCTCCCTGAAATTTCAGGTATGAACTTTCTCAAAGCCTGTTAGCCAAAACTTTTGTGGTGTCAAGTGTGAAACTTCCCACTGCCGTACACAAAAAGAGGACTTGGAGAAGCCCCAGCAGGCAGAAAGTTGACTGCTCCAGGAGACCCTGCCAGTGGTAACAGAGGTGCCTTTGGTACCATTGGCATCAGCAGGGGCTTCTGTTTTGTTTCTTGGCAATCGCCAGTGGTGCTGGTCCCCTGGGCAGGAAGGTGCAAAGGGGGGCTATGCAAAATGGGATGTGGGGCTGGGGTCCCTGCGAGCCCAGAGTGATTCCCGCTGGGAAAAGCCTCTGTGCTGAGCTGCGTTCCCATCTGCGCTCCTGCAGTCGCTGCTCCGGAGCATCAGGCAAAAATATTGCTTTCACTCTTATAATGTGCTGCCCAAGCAAATGTAAAATATTTAATCTGGCATTGCCAAAGGGGTGCTTTATGACTTATGCCAAATTACATTATATAAACATAATTAAAGGGTTAGCTTTGTTTGAATCTGTCATTCTAAGCAATAAAGATGTCAGATAATTTAGTGTTACATTTTGATACTCACCCTATTAAGCTAGTAAGTGTGTTTGTGTGTGTGTGTGTATGTATATGCAAGCAATGTTCATGGAGTCAGACTTTTTTTTTTAGAGGTGACTGAGTCTGAAGATGTTACAGACTGAGTCTAGGAACATTGTCTGCTACAAAGCTTACTTCTAGTATTTTCTTTCAAGCCTGGATGCCAGTGGTTTCCAAAACTGCCTGGGGAGGCTGAGAGGAACAAGAGTCCCCCTCTGCATCTGTGGCAGTGAGGGTCTGGAGAGGGGAGCAGGGATGTGCTGGCATCACTGCTGGGGCAGAGCTGGGCTTGTGCTGATGGAGGGGACTGTATGCATTAAAGGTGGGACACAACTTCTTCAGTGCAAAAATTGCCAAGCCATCATGGGCAAGGATTTAACAACATGAAATGTTAAAATACATGATGTTCGTGGAAGAGAAGGATTTTTAACGAGTCAAGTCTTTTGTAGACCCTTCATGCCTGATATGTTTCGCTGTGCCTAGTAGCAGGTAGCATCCAATTATCCAATGTGCTTCACCAAAGGTCCACCATTTTAGTTAAGTCTTGTCCTTGGTTTCGAGGCAGAGGAACAGTGGTGTGGTTACCTGGCTTACTGAAAGCTGGGTAGTATTTGGCCGAGTACCTGTTTGTGCTGTGAGTACCAGCCTCCAGCTCCCTGTGCAATGTAGGATGGAGCAGAGCAGTCACCAGAGCTCAAGGCATGTCTGCCCTTCACTGGGGTGGTTTTGGCTCCGGGTGATTGGTGTCACATTCACCACTGCACCAGGACTGGTGCAGTCTGTGTCAGGTATTCACTCAGCTTCTGGAGGGAAAAGAAATCACCCTCCCTCCCCTGGGTATTCTATTTTGAGACCTGTGTTACAACCACTAAATCAGTGGAAAAACAAACCCAAATCCTGTCAAGTACTAGGACAAATATTTTCAAGGTTATTTTAAGGCTTTATAAAAAGCATTAAACTAGAGAGTAAAATACACTTTACATGATTAAATTATCTTTATTTTATACTCGCACACATAGACTCTTTACTGGGATACAGAAAGTAAAGATGCCTCTGAGTTTGAGTTGCATTATCAGTGTCTGAAAGTATTTATGAATTAGTAGGTGCAATTATCCTCTTGAAATCTGTTGTCAAGATAGGCTTTGTTTAAAGTTGGCTTTCCTTTTGGCTGCTGTTGAGTAAATGCACCGAGCCGTAACATGCTGTTTGTTCACCTCTTCAGAACAGCGGGTGCACACAGAGCTGAGTTTGTCATTCATTCACCATTCATATAGCATAAAGCCTCCTATTTAATATTGAGAAGTTGCTGTTGGATGTCTGAACAGCCTGGGCATACTAGAGGATTTGAGAGAGAAAAAAAAAGTTCAATTAGAGACCAGGGCAAAAATAGATTCATGGGTTTTCTGTTTCAAATTAAGCTCTTAAAAGCCTCTTTCCCAAATTTCTTCCATTCGAGTTTTGGATCCAGTCCTAAATGCTGGGTCTGAAACCTCAAATTACACCACAGTTTGTGCCCACGTCAGTGATGGGCTGGATCCGAATAGCAGATACAACCACACTGAAGCTCTGGGAAGCGTTAGGTCTTCTGCTTGGATTTAGACAAACCCTGTTGCTCATGTGAGTCCTCTCCTCTGTGCCAGATCCCCATCTGCCCCCTCACAGCCTGTCCACACTCTGTCTAAACCACCCAGGGACAGTCTGGGTAAATATAATCTGTTAATACATAATATTAACATATATAATATATAAATATAATAGGATCTGTGTTAGCTATGAGGACTGGTAGGAGTTAAGTGGTTTATAAGTTCAATTAATAAGTTAAACTTGGTGGGGGACCTGCAATGTTTCCAGTTGTTCTCCAAGTATCACAACAAACCTCCTCATTTTAGGAATGGTATCTAGGGGGGTATCTGGCTTTCTAATCTGGGGTTTGGTTAGGGCTCATCTCTACCCAAAATATTATTTTAACCACTCTTTGTATTTAATTTCCATACTTTTCCTTCAGTATGCTTTGAGAAAAGATTCTGCCAAAGACAGAAATGCTTTGAGCCCTGGAAAACATTTTTTTACTGTGTATATGGAAGGCAGTGTTTTGCTTGGCTTAGCTTGTGAAATACATGGCACAACCTGCATGAAATATTTGAGGCTGTGAGGAGACATGAGTGATTCTCGAAAGTAAAAAAAAAAAAAAAAAAAA
>BJBW01021229.1:1625-14268 GCA_004320125.1 Scolopax mira
GGCGTGTTGCTTCTGATGTAATGTTACTTGGTTTCAAGGCTACCGGTGCCTCAGCCAGTGGAGGTGGTACAGATGTACATATAGAACACTTTTTCCTTCACTGCCATCCATGACTCGCTGTTTTGGAAGAGGATTGAATCTATTGTGGCAAGTAGGTGAGTGAGAGCAGATCAGAGAGGGTGCTGAAGATGCAGTTTATTCTGATGAGGACAGCAGGGACCCAAAAGATCCATCTACCTCCAGGCAAAACCATGTGGTCAATGAAGGCATTTTCTATGGCTTACTTCTCTTCATATAGTGTTCACCACTCTCTGTCCAAATAACTTTTGCAGTTTAAGAGGTGAAGCAAAAAGTTGGGAGATTTTCTAGCAGGAACGTTCTGACACTGTAGCACAGGGACAGTTTTCCAAAATTAAAACGATGCACCCTATATTATTATAACTTCTACTCAGTAAAAGAAAAAAAAAAAAGCTTTGCTATAAGATATATCTTCATTAAAAAAAAAAATTAATTCAGTTGAACTAAGCCAAGTTCTTCAAATGTTTACTTCAAAAGTTTACAGAATCACACTCTCAATCCATGAGCCCATTTCCCAAACACACAGAGAATGAGGTCTTGACAAGGAACAACTAATCCTCCACTTTTGTTTAAGTGAGATTGGGAAAACAGGGGTGTGCTACAGTGTGTGTACAACAGTGACTGAAGAACATATTAGGAATATGGAAGACTTCAACCAAGTTTCTTTTCTAAACTACAAGAATAAAATTGCCTGCAAATTCTAATAATACTGATCTATTTCTGAGAACACACATGTCTAACATTCTTACCTTTAAAGAAGATTTAGGTCTTAGCCCTATAGTGAAAGCAGGCAGATTTCAGCATCCCAGAATTGACCAAATTGGTCCCTGAAATGAGGATTTACCTAAAATTATCAAGCTCAGCATTTTCTCTTGGGTACCTGAAACAACTTTGTGCTCAACCTTCTGGTTGAGAATCCCATCATAAATTTCTTAATTCTTCCTCTAGCGATTGTGGGGACCACAAGTAACACATGTCCATCAGACTGGAAGTCCAGCATGATTCTGGAGCGATTAAAAATTAAGTGGGCCTTCAGTGTCATCTACTCATGTCCTTCTATGAGCCTAACCTTCAGTCTCATAGGGGTCTGACCACAACTTTTCAGAATATTAATTAATAATGAAAAATTAATTTGTGGCAGCACATTTAAAATAAGTTGAAGAGTTCAGGTCAAAGGAATCCTTCTTCCTTGAACTTCAAGGGACATGAGCTAAGAATTAATAATTTTTCTATCAAGATGAGCAAACCCACTAATCCCCGAGACAACAGGTTTCAAACATAGACATTGAAATAGAGCAATCTCCCAGCCATAACTAGAGGTTAATGCTTACTTTAGGAATTTGACAGTGGCTGTGCGTACTGAATCATGTCCAACTCAACACACAGCAAGAAACATGAAGACAACGTTTGCTGTAGCAAGCTCCTCTTCCTAACCTACAGCAAAGGAAGGCTGGGGGTTATCAAAAATATAATGGCTGGTATTCAAGGCTCTTGGAGATATAAAGTAATATGCAGGTGAGCTCAAAGACTTGGAATGTGCAACTTTCATGGTACAATAGAGTCACTATCAAGAACCTGGTTACAACTATCACAACAGTAGTCAACAACTTAGAAAAACAGGGCCTTTCCTGCCAGGTTTCAAGAAGAAACCCTCCCATTACAGGTTGGAGAAGACACACAATAGCCCAGATTATCTCAACTGGCTTCTGCAGGATGCTTAAACAGAGTGCAAATAGATCCTTTGTCACAGCTGCAAGAACTGAAGCTAGTCCCGTTGGCATTGTTTTCTGGTTGTACCAGTTCACACATTCCTGGTTAGTCTGTGTACAGCTTTGTATTCCAAAGGAATAACAACTAAATTTAAGTCTCCTTTGAGGAAAAAAAAAACAACTTTAAAACTGTAGCTTATCTATAGCAACAATGAATTTCTTCCTTGCAAAAGAAAAAGATGACTGAAGCTAGTGGAAATTATATTATTGTCAGTTTGCTCCATTGGAGAACAACATCAACTCTGTGGTTTAAAATTGCTCTCATCAAAACATAAAAATCATTGTTTCCAGTGGGAAGCTCTTCTCTGTTGAAATTGTAATGATTTTCAATTATTTTTTTTCATGGATTTATGGATTTTAATTCTTTATGAGTGAACTATTTCTCTTGGAATTAAACTGGAAAACAATGCTGTTGTTGAATTTATTAATGTTCCAAGCAATAAGAGAGACTGTATAACTAAATATATATCTCTGTGTCTGGCAAAAAATTCGCATCAGTGCCATTAGGAAAGGTCAGAAAGGTGCACTGCAGGAAAAAGAAAAAAGTCCTCCTTTGATGTGCTTTCTTGGTGAAGCATTTGAGTGGTGTCCATCTTCTCTGGAGTCTTAGCTGTGTTATAACAAATCAAAATAATAACTCATTTACATTTCTATAAGTTTTTTTAATCTACGTAGTCAAAGCAGCATTAACAAGGATGCAGAGCATAAAGGGTAAGGTTTGTGTCTGCCCTCCAGTACCCCAGCTTGTGATTTCAGACCTACAATCACACACCCTTTCTTTTGTTAGTGGAAACAACGGACACCCTAATTATTTACAGGTTGAAAAATCCTTCAATCCAATCCTATGCTAAAAACCAATCATCAGGTAAACACCAGCAAGGCTGAAACTTCCAGACAAAAGAGCAATGTTCTTCAACAATCACATTTCCTCAGGCTAATTCCATCAAGAGCTCCTCCCTACCTATCCTTCTGTTGCAGAAAGCTCAGAACCATCCCACCCCAGGAGAAAAGGCTCTTCTGAACTTCACAGTATTTCCTGCTCTAAACTCAACTCCCAGAGCCTCACACTACAAACACTTGTTCTGCTTATTTAATGAAGCCATTCATGATCACAACATTGGGGTTTTCTGTTAAGCTCCTCTGACTGGAGGGAAAAACAAAAGAAAAAAAAAGGCCGAGGACAGAAGCTCTTTTTTTGTGAAATATCAGAGCTTTAACTTTCAACAGATGTTCACCTCAAACTAGGACAGTATTAAAAAAAAATAAATCAATCAACATTCTTTAAAGTTCATACAAACCTTTGTGGTGCTGGTTTAGTCAAGGCAGCCAGTTTGTTGTCATTTCTGTTCTACTATCTTTACATCTGAGTGAATTCTTATGACAAGCATGGTAAGCCATTCTAAGGAAACATTTAAAACATAAAATAACTAGTTTGGAGGCCACACTTTTAGATATCTCAAGTTAGGCATAAAAATTAGGACTAAGCTGAGCCAACTTCAACTACATCTTGGTCTGATCTAGTTGTCTAGACTTCTTTCAGTCAAGTGAAAGAAAGAGACATTTTGGGATGGGAATCCAATATCCAAATTTAAATGTGCTCATGGTCACACAGAGAATCCAACCTCTGCCTTCACTACAGGGAAATACAAAACAGAATCCCAAGTTCAGGCAAGATAAATCTCCTGGCTATCCCTTGCATATGATTTTTTTTCTACTTTACACACATTCAATTAAGATGTTCAGGTGTGCAACATTTCTAAAAATGCTTAGAACCTTTCAGCCTGGAAACTACCCCAAGATGAAGTGCTTAAACAGATGTATTCAACTGTAAGCACTGCCTTAGCTTTAGAGTGGGTATTAACTGGAGCCTTCCTAGCTAGGAACAGAACAGACTTTTCCCTCTTGAAGTTCAGTCTATTTAGGTGGATGGGTTATTTGTTTTTTATTTATAAAAAAAATATTAAATAAAATTTATTTATATGTTTGTTATTTATACAGCACCATTTTCAACTGTGCTGTACCTGGCTTGATGCTCACTCGGTCCAGCACTTCTTTACAGCTGCAAGCAGAAGGAATTCACAAGCCAAAGATATTGTATATTCAATTAACATCATGGAAGATGCACACAAGACCCAATCTAGAAAATCATGAAGCAACTTGCACCATCTAAATTTTTTAAATAAAGTTTTTCTTTCTTTAATATGTCCTCGTAGGTCATGTTTATCTCCAAGAAACACTTTTCTTACAATGAATTTGTTCAACATTGAATGCAACAAAGGCTAATTTGTCTGAATTTATTTCTTTAGGTGGTCAGTTTGGTGCTCTCTTTCTCATAGAGATCTTGCAATTATTTATATGAAATTAACAGGGATGAATAGGGAAGAATATGCACTTTTAATACTTCCATAATTCCCAAGCTTCCCCTAAATTGTGCAAAGAACTGAATTCAAATGCCCAATAAGAATCTCTCCTTTGCATAACTGACACCTGAATTTTGATTTGTTTGTCTTTAAAGGATTTGAGAAGAGCTGGTATTTGCTTCTGACACAAACTTCCTTTAAAAAAAAAATCTCTGGTGGTCTCCATTTCTCAAAATTCCCTGTAAGTTTTCACTGGAGAAATTAATAGGCACAAATACCCTTTAACATACTCATCTGATACCTTGTTTAAAACAGTATCTACAGAATATAAGAGATTCAGATAAAATATTAACTTCTGTAACAAATCCACTTAACTGTATGGTGTATACATTATACACATACACACAGTAAAAGTTTTAACTAATGAAAAAGACTACAGACATGTTTAGGAAATGGAACAAGAAACGGCGGGCTGTGCTGCTGCTAGCTGCAAAGACAGACATACAACACTACAAATTGAAGAGAAATATTTCCCCTCCTTTGATCTTGCTATTCTGTATTTCCTCACAGCGCAATAGTGAGGTGAAGTTATTTAAATAAATTCAAAGAAGTCTCAAAAGCACCAACATTGTTTATCTTCTCCATAAAACGCAAGAAACATGTACTCCACAAAATTGTCCACGGAGCAGAACGTTTTCTTTCCATGACATTCACTTCAAACCATCCTGTTTCCTGAAGGTATTAGTTTTGCAAACTAAAAGCCTGCATTAAAACATTCTCAAGCCAGACAAGTGTTGACTTCCCCCCCTCTTTAAAAAAAAAAAAAAAAAAGAAGCCATTGAGAAAGTCTGGGGAACATGGAGCCCAGGACCTGAGCCTGAGAAAGGTCAAGTCTGTTCTAAATGCAGAGCCCATGATGTTCCAACAGAGTTCAAAAATCCACATCCTCTGCTCCCCTACTCCCAATATAAATCCTGAATTATTTAGATAAGCTTTTTAGGACAAAGGTTAATGAGTCTTTAGGTCAAAACCCAATAGCAATCAGCATTATCAAATTAATCAGTTATTCTTTTTGTTGTGTTTCCTATTTTTCTCCCCTAGGAAAATATAAATGTTAATCCAAATTCAAACAACAACAAAAAAAATAAACTTCTCAGAGACTATTTTTCCTAAGTGTGAATGCTATACACATACCACACAGTCCCTGTATAATCACATACCTATTTATCAGATGCTATGTTTCCATTTGATTTTTCCAAAGCAAAATGAAGATGTTAGTTTGTTCTATACTTAGGGAAGGCACAATCTACCCTGCCTCAGAAAACAGCCTGGTGACTATAATGAAAATGTAGTGTTTCTAATGGAAGATAAAAACATGTACTGAGAGGAAATTGCATACTTATGTCTACATGCCTGAAATTAAGTAGTAAAACAATAGTTAAGAGAGTTCAGGACTCCGGGCAGTAAGTGTATGAATGACCATCACATTAACAGACACATCCTTCAAACTTCTGTAATTGCTCACATCTGCTGAGATAATTTGTTAAATGCCTACCTCACAAACACAACTGTATTTGCAGTTGCATCTCAGTGTTTTAGAGTATTGAATTGCATACTACTGGGAATGAGAGGGTACAAAATTTATTAAAGAGTCCAGGAAGTCCTAATCCTACTCAGATCACAGCAACAAGGAAATGCTGGTTGGTGGTTTGTTTTCTTTTTCTCCAGGAAAAGCTTTCTATGGAACTACAAGGGCACTAATCTTAAAATAAATCCTGTCAGATGTTACTGTGTTAACTAGAACTTTATGAATTTATAACATTACCTACTTGCACAGGATGCTGGGTCGTACTGATACGGAGTTTAACTGCTCATAATCTCAAGAAATGGCTTGAAGTACAGTTTGAAGCCTCCTACCCAGGCTTCTCTAGAAGGCAGAGGAAGCAGCACTGCTCCCACAGGATCAGCCCCAAAATCTCCAGTTACAAAATCCTGACTTCAGTACTCATAAAATTTTCACAGGCTAAACATTCTTGTTCATATTTCCCATGTATTTGTGGTTTGGGTTTGTTTGATTTTTTTTTTTTTTTTTAAAAGTGCTTTCACAGTTTCAAGTAATAAGATGAGGAGGGGGAAAACAAACAAACAAACCAAGAACACCAAGTGAAAACACTTTTATGGGGGCTGTAAACCTGACATACTATCAAACAGGGATTTGAAGGGTGGAAGGAACCAGCAAAGGCCTCTGCTTCAGAAATCTAGAGTTTCAGTAGCTCCCATAAAACTCTCTGCAGATGTGAAAAAATTACAGTTCCTCCCTCCCACCAAAACTTTACATCTCTTCAGTGCAGGACTTGGTCAGATCTCCAGCAACTCACAGCAGCGCACATTCTCAAGGCTCTCAATTCCTCATTTGGAGCACAGACTAATCCCACACAGCCATAAACATACTTCAGCCAAAAACTGAGCCGGATTTTTACTGCAGTTGGCTCTCTCCCATTTTAGTAGGGGAAAAATAATGAGCCATTCACTGGTTCTTCCATATCATGAAGGAACAGGAGGAATGTTAAGAAACCAGAGGAACAGGAGCAAGAGAGTAGTGGTGCGAAGGGTAAATCAAGAGACAAGGTAGTACACCCTCTGGTTTCAGGGGCCATAGGGCTGGAGGCCAAGAGACTATAGGAGAAAAAATATTTTTTCTCATATATTGGTCCTCCACTGATCTCTTGGGAATCATGTCCTGCCCTCCAAGCTAGATGTTCAATCTGACCCTGCACAGCTGTTTTCATGATTCTATATTTAAAATGGGTTTACAATTCTATAGGGCTTTATACCCAGCCCTATAGACTTTTCTATCCTTTTTCCTCTTGTCACTATTCTGTAAAGAGATGCCATTACCTTCCAAATTAACACATATGTTCAGAGATGCATTAACATCTTTATATGGTTCCATAAACAACACTGGACAAAATGGCTGTGCATTGGACACATCACATTTGCTGATTCTGCTCTTTTCCTTGTGTGCCAGGGAAAGGTGCATAAATGTTGTTCATGAGTTATACGTTTAAAAAAAAAAAGCTATGAAACATTTGTATACTTTTTAAAAAGCTAAAGAGACTAATCCTGATTAGTTTAAGTAACCACTGTAAGTTAGGAGAAACTCCAGCCACGTTTCCTCAGTGCCAAATAAAATACAGAATTAGTATCCAATCCTAAATGTCTCTAACACTTCTGGATGGAAAAGTTCAGGAAATATCAAACTACTGGAAAAGCACAAGTTTTGTTATATATTTTAATAGCAAGCTTTGGGATTAGAAGTACTGAAGTATCAAACATTAAAATGCTTGCTTTGCCTCTTTGCATCTTCTGATCAACTCTCAGCCATGAATTGTAAAATCTCATGGAGGCATTGTAATTAGCATGCTTCCTTCCTTTCTGGAACCATGCTGATTTTTTAAAGGAAAGTGTAAGTCATTCTTCCACTTACAATCGAATGTAAATTGTATAATTTATTAATTATTTCAGTAGCACTTGATATTTATTTTAATTAATCTTTAAGTCAGACATGAACACTGGGGAGTAACAGCAGGACATCAGAAGCAGCAAAAGTTTGGGGTTTTTTTTCTCGAGAGCATTTTTAATGAAAAAGTAGATAATGCCCTTTCTTTTTTTTAAAGTATTATAAAGTTTGCTGAAGTTACACCATACACAGTGGATGTTTGCAAACAAAACAGAAAGCTTCTGAATGCTATACCTGCAGGAACAGGCCATGAAATAAAAGCCATCAGCCCTGCTTCATCTCAGCCTTCCCTGTAGTGCTGCACAGGACTGGTAGTCTCTGCTGGGACAAGACGAGGAGATTGATTCAACTAGACTCTTGCTTCCTTAGGCTGTGGCTGGAGGAAAAAAAAAGTCTCCATTGCACCCAGCAGAGTTCTTGGGCCACGTGTCCTGCTGCAGGCAAAGCACCTTCTTCCCCTTGTCTTATCTATAACTAAGGGTTAAATCACACACATACAACACAGCCTTTTTTGGAGCTAATCCTGACTTGACAGAGCTCAAGCTTATATGTAAAGCTCTGACGAAAACACCTCCCTGGCACAAAGGAATTCGTGCTGAAGATCAATCAGCAATCCTTTCTGTGCCCTGGACCTGACTGGGATGAAGAGCAGATGATGGCAGTCTAGGCAAAGGGACCTACAGCCTCCTCTCTCCATCTCATGTCACACACTGCTGCAGAAAGCCACAGCACTAACACCATCTTTTTCTATCCCAGATCATTTTTTTCCTATCTTTTTTCTATCTACAGTACCTGTAGCTGCACTACAGACTTTTTCCATTACACTAATAACTTGAAGTGGCAACACTATTCATTTGGTTGGTTTGGTTGTTTGGGTTTGATTATTTTTTTTTTTCAAATTGGGACTAATTTTTCCTGGTCAAGCTGAGCTCCAGCAACCTGACATTCTGCTGAAACTTTTAATACAATTGCAAAATGGGAATTATTTTGACCCCCTGGAAACGCCGAGTGCAAGATTCTCAAGCTTTAACTTCGTTTTCACCTAACCATGTAAATTATTCCTTACTAAGATGCTATAGATTTACATGAACACAGGCCAGTATTAACTGCTTTATCTGTCTGCATTTGGCTTTCGCAGATACCAGAAGTATATCAACAGAAAGATTCTATTTCTGGGAAAACACTGGTCCTCTTTTCTTAAAAAAAATAATCTGAATTGGATTAAAATAGCAGACAGATGTGTCTAAAAATAGCATGGTTTTCAGTGTTTTGTTTTGTTTTGTTTTTTTTTAAGATAACAATAAATCTGCTTGAATATTTTGGCTGTCTGTGACCCTAAATAAATCATTTAGTGTTGTGGCTAATTTTCTTCTGTCCATCAAATTGCAGCTGGAACGGGAAGAAGAAGAGAAGAGGAAAAGCAGTGTTGGCTTCTGTGCCAGAATGATTCAGGAGCGTAGAATCATAGAATGGTTAGAGTTGGAAGGGGCTTTAAAGAGCATCTAGTTCCAACCCCCCTGCCCTGGGCAAGGACACCTCCCACCAGACCATCAAAGCCCCATCCAGCCTGGCCTTGAACTCCTCCAGGGATGGGGCATCCACAACTTCTCTGGGCAGCCTGATCTAATGCCATGGAACTTGCTTGGCCCATGACACAGACAGGGCCAGCTCTGCATTCATGTGAGACACCAGCTCACAGGAAGAGCACACTGTGCCCAGCACATCAATTTTCCACTCTCCACCAGCATTTCCTTCCCTGTGCCCGGACACCTATTATGCCCAGATCTGGAAACAAGACAGGCACAGAATCTTTATTCAACTTTAAGTTGCACAAAGGGCAACTGGAAGATGTCTGGAAGACATTTCTTCTACTGTCTACTGACATCAAAGTATAAACAACACCTCAACATAAGTGGAAAAAAAGAACTTGTAGCCCTTGCAGCCTCAGACTATGCTTTCACTTAAAAAAATACCACAACTTGTTATCTCATTCCAGCTATTTTAATGGACTCAAAATAAACTCAGAGTTGACAAGATCATTTGACATTTATCCATGTGAAGTAAACCCCACATTCCTCCCTAATATTCACAACATACCTGAAAGAAGAAAAGTATCTCAAGCCATTTGCCCTACCAGCTCTTTTCTCTGAACAGAGACAAGCTCAGGTGGCTGATCTTCCAAATATCTTTTCAGAAGTGACTGATGACAACAGGACATGGAGATCTGCAGGTCTCCTCCCAGCTGAGCCCTGGATCTCTCTACATAGTGCCCCATCTACATAGTGGCCCCATCCATATCGTTACCCCTTACTCTTGCAGCTAGTAGAGAGTCCCTTGTTTCCTGACCCTCATCCTAAAACTACAGTTTGCTTTTTAGGCAGGAACTACTTCTCAACATTTCACACAGCTTCAGATACTAAATATTCCCACCACTCACATACCTCCATCCCTCCAAAAGCCTCTCTCCAAAGGAAAGCATAACCCAAGATTAACATGAAGATTTTAACCATCTCTTTTTATACTACATGAAATTAAAGTAATTGGAGGCACATGGTTAAACTTCACAGAGGTTGCTCTGCACATCTCACCCCTTTTATTTCTTATCAGTGCATGGAGAAATGCAGTGGAGAAAGAAGCTGCTTTTCACAGGCAGGCAGTAGAAATGTCACTTTCAAGGTCACAGTCCCGATAAGAAGTTACAGAGCCCAAACAACGTAACTTTCCTTTTCATAATTGTTTTCAGAATCTGTCTGGTCACTCTAAGTTCATGTCATCATTTTGCTTTTTTATATGCCTTGCTGCTTTGCACATTTCAGTGAATCTTCACATACAATATCAAACACAGACAAAATAATGGGAATTAAAGCTCTTTAAAAGCCCATGCTCTGAATTCAATTAGCAGTATCAAGTAGTTAGCAGCAAGTCCAAAACACGTAACAGGATGACTTGAGAATTTAGTGATGAATAAAGCCCTAACCACACACCTTCTTTTTTTGCTGCCTCCTCCCCTAGAAGCGAATGTTTTTATTTTGAAGCCTAGTTTATTTCAGCATATAAAGTGGCATTTAGTTTGGTGCAGAACAGACATATCAATGGGATGCCCATTACCTCATCACATCACAGCTCTACTTGCACTGAAAATCTATTCAGCTGCATTAACAGATACTGCAAAAAGCAGCCACCCTTGGGAATGATCATATATGTCTGCACTCCTCAGCATCTACAGCCTCCGACTCAGACAGGTCCCATCCACACCACACAGCATCTGGCCTGGGTCTCCTATGGATCTTACCTTGAAATCAAAGTGCTGTCACAGCCTTCCACTGCCTGATGACAATAGCATGTGCTTCATGCTCTGATGAAGTGGACATATTTGAGGATGGAGGCACGGATCTTCAGGGATAGCATTAGAGCATTTTATAAAAGCCAGGAAGCCCAAACTCTAGCAATCTTACCCATACTCCCCGAAAAGCCTGCACCTTGGAGTAAAGTATCCAGAACCATACCTTTGGCTATTCTTTGAAAGATCTACTTCACTCCAAAGAAAGTCCAAGAGCACGGTGACAAACAAATATAATGAACAGTCAAGGAATTTTGTTTCAGCATCTATAGTTTAAAATACACAGAGTTAATCTCTATTAACAGAATTTATAATATTTGTATTTGCTGACACTCTGATCTCAGGACATGTTCCGTACCCAGAAATACAGGCAAAAAAGTAGAGAATAAAATTAAATACTCTGCCTCTATACAAACAAGTTTCTTCCAAACCTAAAATTATCTCTCCTAAACTTACAGACAATCAGTTCCAGACACAAGACTGGAGCCATTCACCAAAATGGAGTCAACCCCAGGAGAAATGTGGAGCTGCAGCACAGAGCACAGCTTGAGAGAACCAAGTTCTAAATAACTGCTCCAGGAATCAACTTGAACAAACCCAACCACAACCAGCACAGCCCTGATCTCAGCTATAAGAAAGCCAAGCTCATAAAAAGCCCATAGCCAGGCATATATCTACCACACATGCAAATTGCCTCTACTTAGAGTAGCCAACTTCTCCATCTCCATTGCAGTGCTCTGGATTTGGCAAAAAAGCCATGGTAAGAGGTGGGTTACGGAGGTATTATATTGCCAGAGAATGTCTCTACTGTGCCTAGGAACTTCCTGGAGGGTCAGATGCAACATACATTCCTGTTTGGTATACAGAAAAGCCAGACCTTTTCTGGTAGAAATCTCTAAACTTCAATGCACTGAAGGAAAAGTCAAGCTTTTTGGCTGGAAAGAATTCGTAAAGCTCTGCAGTATTAGCACACTAGAAGGGGCAAAAAGCTTTGATGTAATTATTACCAGTAGGTGGTATGCATTAACTACTATTTTCAAACCAGCAGGTTATTCAGCAGCTTTAGAAACAATAAAACCCTCAAGACTTGAGGCAAAAAAAAAAAAAGTTTTAAAAAAATCATTAACAAGTCTTATGCATTCATGATAAATTGCAATTATAAGCAGGCATTCATGCTGGGAATAATTAGCAACATCCCTCAACATTATTGAATGTCAATGAAGTCAAGAACACTCTTCATGAAAGAACAATACAGAGGAGGTAGCCAAGTTGTATTTAAAAGGAGGCATGAGCAATTTTGTTAATTGCAGAAAAAATACCAGCTATAAATAGGACAGGCACACAGTTTGTAGCATTTCTTCAAAACCAGGAACCACACAGACTGAAGTGCAATAACTTTTCTTTAAAGATATCAAAGAGAAGCTAGCTTGCTTGCTGGCCATTTTTTAAAAATACTTCTCAATAACAAGATGTTGTCACTCTAAACTACATCTTTGGTGAATGAGTATTTTGAGTTCTGTTACCCACAAGAATCTCCTTAGACGTACACTTCACAGCCCCAGAGAAATATTAAATT
>BJBW01021230.1:0-14216 GCA_004320125.1 Scolopax mira
AACCTCTTCCAGGGTCTCACCACCCTCCCAGCAAAGAATGTCTTCCCAATATCTGGTCTAAATCTCCCCTCTTTCAGTTTAAAACCATTACCCCTTGTCCTATCACTCGACTCCCTGATCAAGAGTCCCTCCCCATCACTTCTATAGCCCCTTCAGGTACTGGAAGGCCTTTAAAAAGTCTCCTTAGAGCCTTCTCCAGGCTGAACAATACCAACTCTCTCAGCCTTTCTTCTTAGGAGATGACTTTCTTCATAGGAGAGTTGCTCTTACCTGAAGAGGAGAAGGAAAACTTGTAATTCTTCTTTCTGCTATATTCTTCGACAGTGCTTTTCTGGAAAAGCTGTTCTTAGCATTTTTCTGTGTGGCTGTGTCATGAGTATGTTGTCATCTCCTTGTGCTCTCCTAAAAGAGGAAGGCACAACTGCTGCCTCTTCTTGTTTGTAGTCTTTCCTGCCCAAGTGTACTGCTTTCCTCACGCTCCTGAGTGACAAAATGGTCATTTTTATGTGTGGCACTGTCACCAAATGCTATGGGGTTCAAAGAGACCTCTGGAGATCATATAGTCCAACTCCCTGACAGTGCAGGTCCACCCAGAGCAGGTCCCACAGGAATGTATCCAGGTGGGTTTGGAATGTCTCTAGAGAAAGTGACTCCACCACCTCTCTGGGCAGCCTCTTCCATGGCTCCACCACCCTCACAGGAAAGAAGTTCCTCCTCCTGTTTAGGTGGAACTTCCTATGTTCAAGTTTGTCCCCGTTTCCTCTTGTCCTCTCACTGTGCACCACTGAGAAAAGACTGGCTCCATCCTCCTGACACCCACCTTTAAGTATTTATAGGCGTTGATCAGATCCCCCTCAGTCATCTCCAGAGTAAAAAGCCCCAAGTCCCTCAGCCTTTCCTCGTAGGAGAGATGCTCCAGGTCCTTCATCATCTTTGTAGCCTCTGCTGTCCCCTCTCCAGCAGTTCCCTGTCCTTCTGGAACTGAGGAGCCCAGAACTGTCCCAGGGGAAGCCATCCCAGCTTGCATCCTCTGCCTCACTGAGCACCCTATGGACTCAACTATGGTTGACTTTGGCCTGTGATGTTGTAGCCCTCTGCTCCATTAGGGCTCACTTTTTCTTTCCTCAAACTCCTTCCCCTTGAGGATGGTGCTGCTTCACAGTGAGCTTAGAGAGTGAGATGACAAATTGGGTGAATACTGCCATTCCTGCTTGTTTTTCATCATCTGTGACATGGCTGGTCTTTTCCCGAGCTGGCTCAGAGAGGAGAATGGGCTTGGAGGCAGAGCCTTTGGGTTCAGTCACAGAGGAATAAACAGGAAAATGAACAAAAATCACCTTTTTGTTGCGTATGGGCTGTGAGTTATCCCCTATTAGAAGTTCAATAAACTCTATTAACCTTTCTT
Source organism: Scolopax mira (assembly GCA_004320125.1). NCBI lineage: Eukaryota > Metazoa > Chordata > Aves > Charadriiformes > Scolopacidae > Scolopax > Scolopax mira. The sequence continues at coordinate 1,406 of BJBW01021230.1, forward strand.
AAAGTGCTAGGGCTTGCATAATGTCAGGCATTGTCACACCCCCCCTTACACTAGCACACAGGCTGTGTGGTGGGGGCTATTTTTCTCTTTCCTCTATAAAGCAAAAAAGATACTTTTTGGTTGGTTGTTTGTTTGGGTTTTTTTGCCTAACAGAGAGAGAGGAACTTCCTCTTACTAAATCCTGCGGCGATGCAATCCCCACCACGTAATATCCGACCCAATTTAAGCGCGTGGAGACATCTGCCTGTGGCAATTTTTTATTTTTATTGGAGAGGAGAGTGTCAGTCTGCCTTCCTCCTCTCCGGCCGTGAATCCGAGTAACCCCTGAGACGTCTGGCTGGCTCCCTGCCTGCGCTGGGTTACTGGGGTTCAGGGGGTTCACGCTGCACCCCCTCCAGGCAAAGCACCTCCAGCCGTTGCCCTGCCTCACCCTGCGCAGCACAAATAAGGAGAGGGTGAGAATCATGTGTTTCACTCAATCTTCTTTTCGTGGCTCTTTGAAAGGCTTTAAAGAGATTTGATTTTTTTTTTTTAGTTTTTTGTTTGGTTTTTTCTTTGTTGCTTTTTTTTTTTTTTTAATCCCCAACAAGCTGACAGCCTCTTATAATTAGAAGCATTTGGGGGTTTGCTTTTAACCTCTCCGAAGAAGAACTCTTGGTGACAGAGCTGGCAGAAGGCAGTCATATTTCTTGTCCCCTGTGAAGCAGATATGAGAAGTCCTCCTTGCTTTAGACCTTCGACCTTGCCTTAGAGCTCAGTGGATAACCAGCAGGCTGGGGAAGAAAATCCCTCCCCAGACGCACGCAGCTCTCTGCAACTCATGTACTGGTCACTTCTATAACTTCCTAGAGTAACTGGTTCCATACCTGTGTGCTGGGACAGCTGTGGCACTTGTCAGGCATCTGTGTTTCATGAGAGCTGTCTAATGAAATTAAATCTCCTTTTCCTTTCTCCCAGCCTGGGTGATTCCTTAAGTGCTCTGCTTTCGGTTTGAATTTTTCTTTCTTTTAATTTTTTTTTTTTTAACTAGAGTACAGCATTTCAAGACTAAGCTGTAGCTGTAGAGCATATGGGGATTTATTTGAGAAGGAGGCAGCCTAAAATTTCTGTTCCTGGACCACATCTTGCTGAGAGGAAGACTGTGATGCTTGCCATTGCTGTCCTTGTGCTTCTGAACTAGCAATGGTCACCCATCGGGTCCTTCCCCTGCCTCCACCACCACAATTAATCCTCTGCAAATTGTAGTCAAAATTATAGCTAGGAACTATTTGGCCAAATAAAAAGGTGAGGTGGTCCAAGAAGAGGAGGAGGAGGAGGTGGCTGTGCCCCTGCCCCATCCCCGCCTCTGACATCTCGTTGGATGAGTGTCACCACTTCTCTGCAGCTTCAGGTGGATCCTCCTGGCTGCTTAAGGAGCACATGTTCCTGAGATCCTCCTGGTGGCTGTTACTCTTTCTCAGCACCCGGAGATGATCCAGGTTAATCTGGGAGCTTCTTGTCTGCTGAGTAAATTGGCTTTGTGTGAACAGCTGCCAACTGTGGGTGGCTTGGTGGATGGGAGCGATGACTGCTGGAACCACCTCTACCTGAAATGGCAAGAGAAAGCCAGGCTGTACCCTGTTGTTGGTGACAGCACCACTTGCCACCTCTGTATAGCGTGTGGGGGGGTCCACAGAGAATGGGATGTGAAGACCCCCCAATCTTAAAATACACAGGCAGGAGAGCTGCTGCGTGGTGGGGACGTGGCATGAGGAGAGATCATGAGGTGGTCACCTTTTATGCCTGGTCAGGGGAGATGGAGCTCTGCCAGATAGCTGGGGTGGTGGATGTGGCTGTTGTGGTGCTGGCACTGGGAGCAGGGTGCCTGGGCAGGGCCATTGTGTGTCAGTGTGATGCTACTCCTCCCGACGAGGTCCAGCGATGCCATGTGGTTCCTTATCAGATTGGAGCACTTGGAGACTGGCTCTGCCATGCATTTCTTTATTATTTTTTTTTACTTTATTTGTCAACAAACTTGAGTATAAGAAGTTCCACCTAAACATGAGGAGGAACTTTACTGTGAGAGTGGTAGAGCACAGGCTGCCCAGAGAGGTGGTGGAGTCTCTGTCTCTGGAGACATTCCAAACCCACCTGGACAACCTGCTCTGGGTAGACCTGCTCTGGCAGGAGGGTTGGACTAGATGATCTCCAGAGGTCCCTTCCAACCCCATATGATCCTATGAATCTATTTTTCTGACAAATGCAGTGGTGGTGTTTGTCATAATGAAGTGGGAAAATCACAAGTTCCTCTGATGTACAGTACTCATCCCCAGGGAAGCATTTACTGCGTGTCCTATTGTACATGGTCATTAATAGAAGGATGGTTAATCTGCCTTTGTAACAGCACCCCCCCATCATTGCTACCCACACAAGCTTCTGTGTGTGTACCCATACAGCACTCTTCATTTGAAACTTGTCATTCCACAATTTAAAACTTCTGATGGCATCTTCCATAACGTAAACTTCAGATTGCTCCTCTTCTGTAGAAGAAATAGGTTACTTTAAAGAGGTTCCTTAACTCTTGAGGTTCGTTCTGATCTCAAAGTCATGAGATACTAGAACAAAGAGGCTACTGTGACATGTGAATGTAAGATAACTCAGCTGTGCTATTTTCTAAATACGCATTGGAACAGCGGGAAACCCTTCTGCTGCGCTTGCTTCAGGGGAGTTGTTGACATGGCACATTAATAAGCCCATGCCAGAAAATGCCACGCTGGTTAGGAGGTCAGCAGAAGCTCAAAGGATTAGTTGCCCCCTGAGGTGTGACTTACATGACTGTGGTTTCATGGTGAATGAGACATCCCTTCTGTAGTCCCTTCACAAGAGCATGTAATCTTCATGAAGAGCAGCTTCAATCTGGAGAGCAGCTTGTGGCTTGGAAAGCTTGGGAACCACCGAGTGAGACAGTTATATGGACAGTGGTGACATCCTGTTACTTGAGATAAGTGTCAGGGGAAAAACAGAGAAGCTGCTTGGCTTCTTTACTACGTGTCTTGCTCGGTCCTCTGAAGAACCTGGCATAAACCATAATTGGGGTGGGAAAAATAAACACTATTTGATCTATCTGCCTAGTCAGATAAACCTACTCCTATGTCAACAAAGATTGTTGTGCTACATAGGGTAATTATCCTTTATGATGGGTAATAAGTTATGCATTCTAACAAGTACGTAATTTGTGGGAGTGGCTGCCAGCAGATGGTAGCCCTTCAATCCAGAAGATCCTGGAGAAACTTGGCTGGGTCAACAGAAGCCTTATGAAGCTCAGCAAGAGTCCCAGCACTGTGGGTGAAATAACCCCTTGCTTTAGTAACAGTGGGCAGTTGGCTGCTTTGGGATCCTCAAAACAGACACTAGAAGTGTCTCATAAGTTGGTGAATCACTGGAAGAAGTTATCTTGAGGCCATGGAGTCTTGATGTTTTGGAGGTTTTCAAGACTCAGCTGGGTCACGGTTGTCGGCAGTGGATCCTGCCGCTGTTCCTGTTTGTGGAGCAGAAGATGGCTGTGCCAACTGATGTGCTCAGCTCTCTTGGTGTGCAAACATCATAGCTTTAGGCTATCCTTAGATGCATGCCCCTTGCTCTTGCAGGGCACTGTGGCACCAAGGTCTTGCTGAGCTCCACTCTAGAAACAGGGTTGGGCTGGCAGAGTGGGAAATGCTTAAAACATAGAATCATAGAATCCTCTAGGTTGGGTTGGAAGGGACCTTTAAGTTCATCTAGACCAATCATCAACCTAACTCTGATTTAAATAAATAAATAAAAAATGTTTCTGAGCTCTGTTAACCCATCTTTTGAAAACCTCCAGGGATGGTGCCTCAACCTCTTCCCTGAGCAGCCCATTCCAACATTAAATAACCCTTTCTGTGGAAACATTTTTCCTAATCTCCAATCTGAACCTCCCCTGGCACAACTTGAGGCCGTTTCCTCTTGTCCCATCGCCTGGGACTTGGGAGAAGACTTGACCTCTCTACCCCCTCCTTTCAGGGAGTTGGAGAGAGCCAGAAGGTCTCCCCTCAGCCTCCACAGATACATCTATCTGCTAATACAGTTTCTCTTTATTCTCTACCTGTCGCAATGATGTACTTCACCTTTTCCTTTCTGTCTAAATGCCTTTGAATTTGCAACACAACACGAGCTGCTCGTGAAAAGCACCACTTGATCAAAGCACCCCTCTGGCTTGTAGTGCTCCTTTGCCCTCGTTGCCCTGCCTCTCCTCAATGCTTTCATAGCATCTCTCCCAGCACCTCTCCTGAACGCTCTCCTGTTTTAGCCCCCGGTGTTCGTCTTCCTCCACCGTTTAAAGAATTCCACTTTGGCATTAAGTCTTTCTGCAGGAGATGCTCATACGAAACGCCCAGTTGCTGTGGCACTCTGCCAGCCTCTTCAAGGCAGGAGCCAACTTTTGAGGGTCAGACTCTTTGTTAAGAACATACTATAACAGATGGCTTTGAAGTTCTTGCGTCCAAAACTGGCTTCAGGAAGGCAGGGAGCTTCAGTACTCTTTGTATAATGCCAGGCTAAATCTTACCGGTGCTCAGATGCCACCAGCTGATTGTGGTTCTCCTGCCACCCAACTGCAGCTTTGTTCTTGGGCCTGTATTTAACAAAACAAACTGGCTTCCTCTGTATTTTTAACTGGCCAAACCCATTTCTCTTCACAGACCTGATGGAGGAAGGGGATGCAAAATACTTCAAATGGCCTGCTGTTGCTTCCCAAGTTGAGGTTGGTTTTGCAGAGACATAGAGGTGAAGGCCTCAAGGAGAGTCCCCGTTAATCACTCTGCATCCCAAACCCCTGTAATTTTATTGGTGGCCTTGTCCTTCGTGTCAGAACAATAGTGTGGTGGTGTGTCCTTGCCCATATGATTGAATTAGGGCTGGGCAGTTTTTCTGTTGCTGCAGGATTGGGTTGGAGAAGGCGCCGTTTCTGGAACTGAGGAGCTCTGCCCCAGCAGGGAATGATTCAGAAAATCCGGAAAAAGAGCCAAATGCCAGACACCACTTACACCATAGCATAATGCCTATATTTGGAAGCTCTAAGTCACCTTTGATTTTTATGAGCTTCTAAATTTTTTGTTTTCAATCTTGGTCTCCTCCCTGGTTGGACAGATCTGAATAATTCAGCACGAGTTAAATAACTTGCCCATGTCCAGTTTTAATGACTCAGAAGAAATCAATGTTGCCGCAAACACAACACTCTCTGCGAGCCTCTCTCTTCCTGCAGAATTATAAGGAAACAGGCATCCTTTGAAAAATCCAAAAAATAAAAATACAAAAATGCTGAGACCGTGAATGTTATACAAAGCATTTTCCCTAGTTTTAAAACCCCTGGAAAGTGGTTTTCATAAAAAAAAAAAACCAATTTGAAGGGAGACGTTCTTACTCTAAGATAATTCTAGCATGAAATCCAATATGGAGGAAGGAAAATACATTTTATCACAATATATGTTAAACTAAAAGCCAACTCTCCACATTTTTAATATGGGCAACTGGTTTTGGTTTGCTGTCTGTCAGACGTGAGTCGAAATAACTCCCGTGGGGTTTTTGTTGTGAGCAAATATAAGGGTCATCAGATCATCCTTTCCCCCGCCCCGTGCCCCAGTGATATTCTCTTTTGCCGCCTGAATCATGGCGTAGTGAAGTATTTTGGAGCAATGGTGAAGGAGTAGGTGGAAGTGGTGACAGGGAAGCCTTCCTGGCTTGTCACCCTGAGTTTGGAATGGTGGTGGAAGTTGACCTGCGTTGCTGCTCTCCGTACCTGCTCCCCCGTAGTAGAGGCACGCAGGCCAGATACTGCATTCAGTATAATCTAAGAGTATGTGATTGGCCTTTTCTTTATTCATTAGACAGCTTCTCTGTGATCGTTAGGTTGCTGGCAGTCTCATGCTTTCCATGGTTTTAGCTCATGCATTTGAGAATTTGGGGGTTATTTTCAGCTGCCTGCTCTATTTTAAACTCTCTTTTAAACTTAAAAAATAATAATAAAAAAAAATCAACAAATAATGAGTTAGAACAGATTGATCCTTTTGAGCTATTTGTCTCATTAACCTTTGCATCTCAGGATTCAGCTTTGGTTCTGTTCAATCAAGTGTGATGTATCTCAGCCCTTAATAACTGGCGTTTCTTCTGAGGACCTTGGAAGTCTTCCATGATGCTTCACTTTTCCAACTGCTGCCTCTCTCTCGGCATCGCACCAGAGGGAGAGCTGGAGGAGAACAGGAAAGAAGAATAAGAGGATGGCAGAAGGAAAGGCCACGGAATGGCCCATAACTTAGCAATTAAAGCATTTTTGGAAAGCACAGTTAGCTCTGGGCTCGTGTCCTCAGTACTCTGCACCCCAGATTGAGATGGGGTAGCAAACCCCATCTGTGTAAAAATCATAACGAATGAACAGAGGGCATTTATATGCACGCTCATACTGTGTTCACCCAAAATGATGCGCCTTCTGCACTTCCTCTGATTTCAAAAGTTTGAGGGAATCTTCAGAAAGGGAGACGTTGCAAGTGGAAATGAGTAGACCATGTCCAGTTTCTTTTCCCCTTACCTGAAAAAAGAAAGAGTTAGGCTGAGATGTGATCATCCAAGTGGAGGAGGTAAATAGGATGCTTCTCTGCTGCTCTTAATCCTCTCTATGACAGAAACCTCCAGAATCTGCACACGTGTGCTGCTGAGGATCAGTGCCTCACAACTCAGGAGACAGCTCTCTGGGCAGATGGACAAGAAAAAAATGACATTTCCTTAAAGTAATTTCCTTAAAGTCCTTAAAAGAGAATATAGGAGTTTTGGGCAGGTCCTAATTCCTGCTTATTGTAGCTATGTATTGTAGATATATTTTTCTTGAGAATCTACCCTATCGTTTTCTTGTGGCATTAGCTGGCAGTGTCCCAAAGCAATATGAGGTGGTATTCCCAGCCTGCCAGCTTACTCCCTAAGCTCTCTCTCCCTAATTCCAACAGACATTAAGACGTGGCTGTGGGTGCAATTTTTTTCCTTCCAGTGTGTGAGTGATTGAGAAGACGCAGATGCTTTCAGTGGAAAAGGAGAAACTCATTTCATTTCATTGTCAGACTTTGTAGGGGTAGATGGAAGAAGCTTATGAGGCTGAAAGTCAATAAGCATGCTTTTTTGGGGGGGTGAGGGTGACAGAGGCTGCCCAGGGAGGGTGTGGAGTGTTTTTTCAGTGAGGAGATTTTGAGGAAAGGATTGCAGTGCTGCCCTGGGGAGTAGAGATGTGCCGTCGCGATTGGTGTTTGCTCAGCACCGTGATTCATCTTCTGGAAGCCAAAAGGAATTCCCTTAGAGGAGAGTGCTGTGCATCGCCCACCTCCAAAAAAAGAGGGAGTCATGTGTTTCCTTGACAGCGCATCATGTTTGCATATTTTTACTGATGGAACAGAGTCCTTCATCCTGATCTCGGCACGTTTTCAAGTGCTTTGAGTGTGCCCGGGTGCCAGGACATTAATTTCAATAGCTTTGCTTCAATGGATCAGGTGAGTAACTGAGTCAGTATTCTTAGCATGGTTTCAGAGTTCAAATACAACTCAGTTTTCATCAAGTGGATATAGTTCCTTGCAGCACAGATTTATTACCAGTGTATTTTAAAGCTGGTTGGTTAGAACAGGTACTCCAGCAATCAAAAGGTTTCTTCAGAAAATGGTATTTTTCTACAACTTTATTCATGAGTTAGTGTTCAGGTAGCACGGGTTAGGATGAAAGAAATGGTGCCATGGTACATAACAGAATAATAGTAGGTATTGGCTTGTAGACAGCAGGACCTAGGGCTTTACCATTGGCTTTTGGTAACTTTCTTTGCATTTCTGCTTTAGAGAGGTCTTTTCCCCTCTCTCAGTTACCGAGTAGCTATATTCCCACCTACTGGGAAATCCCTGGCGAATACTTCAGCTACAAAGAGCATCCATAGTTAGGAGCCGCTTTCAGTGTTTATACATTTCATGATAAAGTGTCTAAATAAACACCCTGATTTTTTTTTTTCTCAAAACATCAAACCCTCCAAAGCAGCAGCCTTGAAATAAAGTGCGTTTCCAAGCTGACATTGCCTTGAGTAGCACGTACAAATGTTGCTTGGAATTGCTGAAAGAAATAGCAGTAAATAAATGGCTCTCGAGAGCAATTTTCCAGGTGGTGGACTGTAATCCAGTGAGCAGAGACAGCATCTGTGGTGGTGCTTCGAGGGAAGAAGCATCTTACAGCACGTTGTACGAAGGCTGATATTTGCATTTGCTAATTCTTTTTGACCCAGAAAAAAAAGCTGGTGTCACCTCAGAAGAAGAAGTAAAGTACTGGGCAAATATTGATCTCTGTAAATTTATAGCAGTAGAGGAAAGTCTTTTTCTCACCCAAATGTGGTTGCAAGTCATGTAATAATGTTGAATTCATATTTGGCCCTGCATATGGAATATCTCTGCAGGACATAAACATTTGGTATGAGTTCTTCACCACTGAACAGGAGTGTGGCATCCCTGTGAAGATAATGAGATACAGCAGAGATTCCTGCTCCCTGCTTCGTTACTGGCTTCTGTGTGACTCGGTAGACTTTGTTTGAAATCAAGACGTACCAGTTGTAGGGCTCTTGTGGGGCTTCACTAGTCCAAATGGGAAGGAGAGTGGGTTTGACTATAGAAGTTGGGTAGACCTGGTGCTTAGTGACGTGGTTTAGTGATGGTTTTGATCAGAGTGAGGTTGATGGTTGGACTGGATGATCTGAAAGGTCCCTTCCAACCCAGACAATTTGCTGATTCTAATGGAGGGGGGGACAGGTGCCTTCTGAGATGCCGCTCCATGGACTCACCTCCATCAGGCAACCTAGGCAATTCTAATTCTATGATTCTAATGAAAGTGATACTTGCGTTTGAGGCACTCTGTGTCTTTCTTCTGTAGCTTGAAGTCAGGTAGTCCACAATTAACGTACCAGAAATAAATCAGTCAATTGGTAGAAGCCTTAATTGATAAATTCTACCTTATGAGGCTTAAGTGATCAAAAAGTCTCTGCCTTCAAAAGGGAAAAGTATTTTGCATAACAAAGCCCACATTGTTGTAGAGCTTGCAGAAAGGAATGGCAAAAATCTTCACTTTTACTGCGTACACATGGACTTGAAGCAATTTTTTTATCAGCCCAGCTGGCTGTGAGCATCCTGGATGTCTCCACAAGCATGTTAGTCTACCTTCCTCCCACCCATCCTGGATTCTTCTGAAATTGTAGACAGAAGTGGGGCAGCCAAAACTAAGAGGTGATGCCTGAATTCGGAGTTGGGTCTTGACGGTAGCTGCGTTGCTACCATTTATGTTCATGGCCTTTGTTCTCCAAAGAGGCACCGGCTTAGGCTCCTCCTGAAATTTGTGGTTGGGTGCAACATTGCGGTGGTTTTTCAGTGGTGGTTCCCATCCCATCTTTATTTTGTTTCCTGGCTGAGTTGCAAGGAAAATAATCTCAAAGAATACCTTGAATTGGCTTTGTACCTTCCAGTTCAGCTGAATGCTTGTGTGCAGCCTAGGTGTGTTCACCAGATGGTGGGGGAAAATCACGTGCCCCCTGCTGCTGTGGGGGTCGGGCTTTAATGGAAGTACCTTTTTCTTTTTCCTGACTATCCCGTTACTTTCTGAACTATCTGCACCCTCTGAGTCTCAGTAGACTCATTCCTCTGCAGAATGGAAATGCATGGTCTGGGGCTATTTTATAATTCATCGGACATAGGCCTCTTATGATGCTTTGAAGGCATCTGAAAACTCGAAGTACATTAAAGTGGAAGCACATTAGTGTTCTCGGGGTTCGAGAGTGAATAATTGTGGTGGAAAGCGTTGCAAGACAGGGCTAAAGCAGTGTTTTGCCAGCTGCTGTTACAGGATGGGCATACATAATTCATGTGTAAGATGTCTGCGGACATTCAAGAAGTATGCAACGTTGCTCTGAGGTTCTGAAAGGCTAATGAGACTCCTCGTAGTACATGGCAAATTCAGCCCTTTGGCAGACTTCTACGTCCACTATTTGCACGGTCTCCAATGTGAGCTTTTAACTCTACTGGCTCTTTGCTGTGCCTGTCTACAGTCGTGAAAGGAATTTAAACAATATTTATATGCATCGTTTGATTCTTCCACTGCCGTGCGGATGTTTTTGTATCCCTGAGTAAAGGAAATTATCCCCTGGAGTCCAAGATAATATATGAAGCCACTAGTTTTAAGGCTTGGTAAGGAAGGCAACGCTGGTTTATTCCATCTTTCTACAAGCTTGATTTGGGGTAGCACGGTGTGACAGCAGCTTCTGCCCTAAGGAAGGGAGGTCTCTCTCTCATGTCATTGACTATATAGCAAATCTAAACACTTAGCCAATCTTCAATTAGGCACCAAAACTGTAACGAGTTTAGATGGGCTGAACCCGTAACCGTGCCATCGTTCAGCAGGTGCCTGGCTATGTACGTGATTGTGTTGTTGATTCCTTGTGCTTTGTGGCCAAGGTGGAGCGTTGGTGGTGGGTGCCCAGGGATGAGGAACGTGCCCACAGTGCTTCTCCAGCCTCTCAGGGAAGGGTGCCTTCTGCACATTTGGAACTTAATCCAGAAATTAGATTTGCCTAGTCTGGTGGCCTCCATCTATGGAAAGGCCGCTGTTGTTTTGTGTTGCCTAGAAAAGACTGAAGGGTTCAGTTTGGCATTGAGTGGATTTTAAAATCTGCAAAGACTGAAGAGAAGAGGGAAAGTGGGAGGTGTCCCTGCCCAGGGCAGGGGAGTTGGAACTGTATGGTCTCTAAGGTCCCTTCCAACTCCAACCATTCTATGATTCTATGACATGACACTAGGTCCTCCCTCTTGTACTCTTATAATAGGTGTAATAAATAGGTGTAAGTGATAATGGTCTGGGCATCTCGACAGTTTCATCTGTTTTCAAAGAGTCACAGAAGGGTTAATATTCAAAATGTAATGATTAATGCAGTTTCTCTGTAAGGTGAATTCTGACAGGCTTGTAACTCAGACACCAGAAAATCTGTTTGGGGAGCTAAATCAAAGCAAACAGAGTAACAGGTGTTCTCTCTTGCTTTAGTTTATTATATCCTGAGCACTTTTTCTATCTGTACCTTTATAGACTCTCTTTGTGAAGTAAGAAGTTAAAAAGAGAGTCTCAGTTTTGCTCTTACTTGTATAATTTCTTTGTGTATTTTACTTGTGTAAATACTTTCTGTGATGCTTGCAATGGAGTGATTAATTCTTTTTTCCCCTCTCCGTTTTTTTCTGGCAGCATCAAGCTTTTGGCCGTGCAGGAGCTGGTCGATAGAGAAGCGCTGGAAAAGGTATTTTAAAAATATATCTGATACAACTGTCATAACACATGTATTTTAACAGCCCTCTGTGTTAGTTCGGCTTCCTTTATGGAAAATATTAAAAAAAAACCAAACCAGCATAAACCAGGAAATCTTTCCAGCTACATGAAGTCAGAGGGGTGGTGTTTTATCCAAGGTGACTGCATGCTTTTGGTGTTTTCTGGTTGTACTGGCTTGGGGTAAGCAATGCCTCTAGTCTGCCCATAAGCTTTTTGGAAATTAGCTCCTTGCTGCCAGCTAGGAGAAGTAAATGAATTGAAGCAACAATGATGGATGTCTGAAGCAGAGGGAGTGTCTGTGTGGCCCCTTCTGAGCATCCACCTCAAGAGAATTGCAGGATGCACCCCTGGGGCAGGGGGGTTGGAACTGGATGATCTTTAAGGTCCCTTCCAACTCAAACCATTCTGTGATTCCATGATTAATAAGCAAGGGTACTTGCTGTTACTGGGGGTGAGAAGGGACTGTCCCCTTGCCTCCAAAGATGGAGCAGTTTGTTGACTTCTCATCTAGGAAATGCAAATCACATAACTCTGATTCAGCCCTTGGCGAAAGCGTGGAGCTCATCTGCCAAGCGATGCTCGTTCTGTGTGAAGGTGGAGGTGGATGTGCATAGACTGGCAGGAGAGAGACACGGGGTGGGCAGGAGCACGGTAGGAGTTGGAGTGGGAACCGTGATTTCATTGAGGGGTGGTGTTCCTGAAGTTGATAAGCTGCAGCTTGAAAATCAGGATAAGTATCAGGGCTTCACTATCGAGGTCTGTCTCTGCCAGCGATGGCAAATTTACACCCTGTGAGCCACAGACATCAGGGAAAAGGAAGTGAGAAGAACAAACTAATTGTCAGTAGGCTTACACTGTCTGCACGGGGATTTTCACCTTCAATGGAGAAGTTTTGAAGGTCACAAATCAAAAGGGCTTAGAATCATAGGATCATCTGGGGTTGGAAGGGACCTCTGGAGATCATCTAGTCCAACCCCCTGCCAGAGTGGGTCCACCCAGAGCAGGTTGCACAGGAATGTGTCCAGGTGGGGTTTGAATGTCTCCAGAGAAGGAGACTCCATCACCTCTCTGGGCAGCCTCTTCCAGTGCTCTCACAGGAAAGAAGTTCCTCCTCATGTTTAGGTGGAACTTCTTATACTCAAGTTTGTGCCCATTTCCTCTTGCCCTGTCCCTGGACACCACTGAAAAGACCAGCCCCCATCCTCCTGACACCCTCCCTTGAAGAATTTATAGGCATTGATCAGATTCCCCCTCAGCCTTCTCTTCTCCAGACTAAAAAGACCCAAGTCCCTCAGCCTTTCATCATAGGAGAGATGCTCCAGGCCCTTAATCATCTTTGTGGTCCCTTGATGTACCCTCTCCAGCAGTTCTCTGTCCTTCCTCAACTGGAGAGCCCAGAACTGGACCCAGTGCTCCAGCTGGGGTCTCCCCAGGGCAGAGCAGA
>BJBW01021233.1:0-16849 GCA_004320125.1 Scolopax mira
GGCCACAACTGGAATACTGCATCCAGTTCTGTGCTCCCCGGGTCAAGAGAGACAGGGAACTATTGGAGAGAGGCCAACGTAGGGCAACTAAGATGATTAAGGGATTGGCGCACCTCCCTTACAAGGAAAGGCTCAAGGAGCTGGAGCTCTTTAGCTTAGAGAAGAGAAGGCTGAGGGTAGACCTTATCTACCTTTACAAGTATCTAACGGGTGGTTTGAAGGATGATGGAGCCGGATTCTTTTCAGTGGTTTTCAGTGATAGGATGAGGGCCAACAGGCAGAAGCTGGGACATAGGAAGTTCCATTCAAATACAAGGAAAAAACATCTTTTGGGTGAGGGTGAAAGAGCACTGGAACAGGCTGCCCAGGGAGGTCATGGCATCCCCTTCTCTGGACATTTTCAAGACCTGCCTGGATGCAGTGGTGTGCTCTAGGCATTCCTGCTTTAGCAGGGCAGTTGGACTAGATGATCTCTAGAGGTCCCTTCCAACTCTGTGATCCAAAATTCTGTGATTCTGTGAAAGAAAGGATTATAAAGTGACTGCTCTTGAATAGTGAGCTGTTGTATTTATTCCACTAACAGTTTACATGGGTTCAGTTGGCAGCTGAACAAATTTGTGAAAAAAAGTACACTAAGAACTCCTAAATGCAGAAATCCCAGGGTGCAGTATTCCTACAGGAGACTGTAGGAATACTGCAGAGTGGCATCAGTATGTCTTTTAGGCCTTTCTTCCTCAGGTAGCTGTAATTGGCCAGTGTCAGAAATAAGCTATTGTTTTAGGTAACACTGTAGTCTGACCCAGTCTTTATGTTCTGATAGACTGGAATAGACTTCCAGCTTTCATAGAATCATAGAACTTTTGTCTAGGTTAGATCATCTAGTCCAATCATCAACCTAGGACTGATAAAAACAAACAAACAAACAAACAAACTAACTAACTAACTAACTAACTAACAACAACAAAAAACCACAACCTATCACAAAACCATGTCACTGAGCATTATGTCAACGCGTCTTTTGAATACCTCCAGGGTATTTTTCTTGGTGATAAAATGATAGGTGATAGGAGGTGAACTTTGGGTGCTAGGAGGGAACTCAAGTGAATCTTAAAAGAATACAACACGATTTTCTTATTGCGATAGCTTGTGACTTAAAGAAGCAAAGAACTGTTGTTCCAGCACCACCCATACTCTGTGTAGTATTAGAACTGCAATGGAGTTTTAACTAAATCACAACTGGAATCAAGGCAGATTGCAGGATTTGTATCCTTCTTATTGCGACAGTCAAATAAAGCTAAAAAATTCAGTGTTAAGAAGAGTATATATATTGTGCCACTTTAATTCAAATTATATGGGACATCCCTCTTCAGAGTTTTGTGCTTTATTTGATATAACTGACATCTATAGCAGATACATATCAAGCATGATGTCAGCTCATTAGCCCAAGTCATATGCGTATCTGAGCCTTGTGCAAGTAGCTGTAATAGCAAGACACTGGTTTGCAACCCTGTCCTGTCTTCCAGCTGCTTCCTTCTGCTCATGTACATGCAGAAAAAAAGCTGGGTTTGTTGGCTATGTACTTTGAAGTGATAGATTTATTTGGAGGTATGACATTAATTACCTAGGTTTTATTGTTTTCACATCAAGATGTTATTCGCATTTGACATGAATGCTTCATTTTCTGTTGCATCTCCTGTTCAAGATTCTTATTTTGTTATGCTTTCAGGAGGCAGCTCTAGAGCTGACTAACTGATCAAGCACATAAGCCAGGTTTGTATCCCTGCCACAGTAATTGCACGTAGCCCCATGGTAAGGTAAAGTCTGTTAAAGATCTGTTAAAGTCTATTAAAGCCAAGATGAGCTTCTGAAGGAGAAAGCTTTAGCCATAGGGTGGCTTAACAAACCACTCCAGATGTGGTGCTTTCCAGATGACGTGGGCACGCCTTGACACTAGGGCCTTGTTCACTGGAACAGCTCTCCAGGCTTCCTCTTCCCAATCATAGTTTTCAAATTGAAGTAAAACTGGGTTCAGTTCTAGAATAGCCAGAAATGTGGATAGAAAATACATGGTTTGGGGTGCTTGGGATGCTTCTGTCTTCCCTCCAGACCTCAGTCCCTATAGCACTACAGGCAACAATAAAACTGTAATTATGTTTGAATAGCAATCTGTTAAAGTCAGTGTTGGATTTATATCACAAAACCTTGCAACAAACACCTTTGCTGTTTGAAGTGAGCTTCATCTCATCTAAATGTGTAATTTGGGGCACTTTCACTGTGAAACCAGGCACTTAAATCATTACTCCAAATACGCACTGTTATAAATTAGCAGCAGAACTGGGTGGTTTAGATAATTCAGATTATATCAGAGGAGACCTGTCATGTTTGCTGCAGAAATAGAGAGCTTGCATGAGTCAATGATCTTTGGTGCAAAGTGTATTTATTTTTAGGTCCAGCAATAGTGATTAGTTATCTCATTAAATTCAGAAGGCAGGCAGTAAATCTGGTATACAATTAAGATGAAATCAATGTATATTTTGGGAATATATCTTTATATTTCATTGTCCCTCGTTTAAGTGTTGATGCAAATACATGCCCTCAATGTTGCTACACTTTGTTCCGTTAATAAAGATACAAGTTTGTGACTGTGTTGATATAATCCTTAGAGATGCAGAACTGAAGCAGAGGGGAAAGTGGGTTCCTCTTATCCTCTCTGTTCCCCAAGACTGACATCACCAGAAGACAAAGCAGTAATGAAGCTGACCACCTCACCCTTCTGGTAACAGATACAGAAGCGGCATGTATTACTCCTCCAAAAGCTGGCAACTTGAAAGCAAGACAGCGCTCTGTTGCGGAAACAATGAAAGCTACTTTTTTTTCGTTTTTTTTCCTTTTTTTTTTTTTTCCCCCCACACCCGAGAGAGCTTTTTGTGAAGGAAAAACACGTTTCCTAGGAAAACCAGGGTCTGCCCAGCCGAGCTGGGGGGGCAGCGCCGGCGCCTCGAACCCTCCCGGTTCCGTCCCGTCCCGTCCCGTCCCGTCCCGTCCCGTCGCGCCCCGCCGCAGGGATGCTCGGCAGCCAGGCCGGGCGGTGCGGAGCGGGGTCAGGGTCGCCAGGGGCGGCTCGGGAAGGGGGGAGGACGACACGAACGGGCGGGCAGGTGGCGGCGAGGCGGGGCGATGGCGGCACCGCCCCCGGGCCCCATTGGCGCCGGCGGTAGGGGGCCGCGCCGCGCCGCCCCCCGCGCTCAAAGCGTGGCTGCCCGGCGGCGGCGGCGGGAGAACGGCGGGGATATTGGCGGGGAGATGCAGAGCTGCGGGCGCTGGTGGGGGCGGCTGGCGGTCCGCGGGGCGCAGCGGCACCTGCGGCCGGTGGCCGGGGGGGGTCCGCGGCGGTGGGGCGGCGGCGGCGGCGGCGGGGGGGAGGCAGCGCGATGCATCGAGCAGCTGCTGCCGCGGCACGACGACTTCTCCCGGCGGCACATCGGGCCGCGGGAGCGGGAGAAGCGGGAGATGCTGCGAGCCGTCGGGGTGCAGGTAGGTGCCGGCGCCTTCCTGAGGCGGCGGTGGGGGGAGATTGGGGGGGGTGTCCGGCGCGGCTGGTCCCCTGCTGGTGCGGGCAATGCCGGCCCTGGGGAAGGAGCTAATAACGGCGTCCGGTCATCTCTTTGCAGAGCGTCGAGGAACTGATGGATAAAACCATCCCGGACAGCATCCGTCTCCGGAGGCCGCTGAGGATGGACGACCACGTCTGTAAGTGACCGCATGGCCGGGGGGTGTCCCCCCACCTCCACCCCCCGCGGGGCTCAGTCCTACCCCCCCACCCCCGCGGCTCCTCCCCACCGCCGGCCACCCGGGGGCAGAACTTGGGGTGCTGCCCCCCATCCCCCGAGTCCCCCCGCTGAAACGTGTGAGGAAGATTTCCGTGCTGAAGTAAAGTGCAGGGTCAGACTTCATTAAGCGTAGCAGTACCATCAGCGGCGTGTTGGTCGTCACAGGCTCGCTCAGTAGAGTAATTCAGCTGCTGCGTTTCTTGATCTCATATTGGAAATTGTTAGGAATTTGGACCAGGACTGCCCAGAAACCCGTTTTGGGTCTGAAGTGCCACAGTGCCTTCACTTTGTCCCAAGAGTCCAATACGGAGGGAAAAGTATGGCTAAAAATCACCCACACAGCCTGGACTGTGGCTTCAAATAGGCTGCTGTCTTTTGTTGGCTCACTCTCCTGTTCCTGCAGGATTTCTTTGTTGTCATCCCACCATCCCAATTATAGCCTACACATTCTAGTAACATTCAAAACCTGTATCTCTGTGTAATGGATATAAAGTATACTCTAATGGCTTGCATTTTGAATCTGTCTGATCGAAGGAGATGGGTAAACTCCAGGAATACAAAACATCTGAGCCCGCAATTGTGGCACGACAATAATTCAGCCAAATGGCTGTAGAAAACTAAGCAATTCCACTGAAACTAACAAAGCTCAGTGGCCATTCAGATGGTAGAGTCCATTACATCAGTAATAACTTTATATTTTTGCCACGATCCTTTACCTGATTTGTAGAAATTTTGATCCCTCTCTCACTGGCTTTTTTTCATTGCTCATCTGTGGGCTGTAATTTGAGTGTAAACTTCAGGCTGCAGCTCCGGTGAGATTCCCGGCCAGTTCAATCTGGTTGCTCTGAGATGACATCACGCCAAAGAGGCAGCACCACAATGAACAGCCAGGAAAACTAAAGCCTGAAAAGACAGATTATAGCCAGGAGGGATACAGTGTTGACTGAAAGTTTCTAGTTCGAAAATGTTTTATTAGTACAATGGTATTTTGGGTTTTGGTAACTTCCCGTCCTATTGAAATGGGGGGGAGGGGTAGAGAAGTGGAATTTAATCACCATTCTTCTGTCTGTATAACTGCTGAAAGTATTGCTTGGCACATTTCCATAAGATTAATATATTTTAATCAAGGTAATTCCTGACTGGTGAGTGTTTTTTCCCTTACCCTCAGAAAAAAAAAACCTTTTAGATTATTATATATTTGAGATCTGTAAGAGGAAGTTAAATTTAGATTGCCAATAATAACTACTTCTTAAAAACCTTTCTTCTGTGTTTTTTTTTTTATATTTAGTATATGATACTTCTATGAAGTTTTACATTACTAAAACACATAAAAGTGATACAAAGCAGGCATTAAAATAATTCTACATTATTGAAAATTTAAGTGGTTATGCCAACGTAAGTCAAAATCTTGATGAAGTTTTATGTGATTTGCATAGCAGTTTTGATGTGGCTGTCTCCTACACCGCTGTGCATTAATTGATGTTCTGTTGTATGCAAGTTTTCACTGCAGCAGAACCTCATTAGCTAACAGTGTACTTAGTTCACTGGCATTTTGCTCCACTTGCTATGCTGTTCTTGTTCCCTTAGAGTAAACTTTGAAAGAATGTGACTGTGATGCAGAGTCTCACATTGCACAGCATGCAACAGTGAGTTTTCAAAAGAGATGCTTGCAGGAGGTACAGAAAACATTTTTGTGCACACTGTTGCTTTTTTTTTCTGCAGCCATTGTGATGAACTAACTTGTCTTCTGTAATTTAATGTGTAGATTTTTTTTTCACTAGTTTTCCACTGCATTGGTAACAGCAAACTTCACAACTTGTAAAAGAAAAGTTAAAAGCCTCAGCTTGAAGCTGTGCAACTCCTAGGACGTGTATTCTGAGTAAAACTTGCTTCTTTGTTAATGTACTATTAGAGAGAACACTGCCTTTCCAATCATCAGTCTGAGATTTCTTATGTGAATATGGTATTTTGCTTCTCTATCATATCCCTTGTATTAAAGGGAAATAAAAAAATTGGGAAAGTATCATGAGAACTGTATTCTATTTTAAACATGTTCCTTTTATTTGTATGAAGGCAATTCTGCTCCCTGCATCCCCCAAACTTCTACATGCAGTGAGGGAACAGAGCAAAGCCATTCAAAATGTATTATTCAAATTCAGCATTTATAAAATTTCTAATACAGCAATTCCTAGTGATTTAAATACACGTTCCTACTTTTCTGTATAACTCCAATAAAAAAAAAATAATCACAGTGACTCTACAAGTTAAAGTGCAGCAAAGCCCTACTCTTCGGTGGAAGAATCAAGCTTTAGTGCTTCCCTGAAGGACATAATATATTGACATGGAAAGCCTCTACTCTTAAATGGACATTTGTTTTGCCTATGTATGAATGAAGAAGCCATTCTGGTAAATGCTAAGCTTTGGTGGTACAAGTGTATCTACACTCGAAATTCTTTTTCAATATTTATTAGTGTTCCTGTGTTGGTAGATTTCTTCTCATACATACATGGTCAGTGATGGAGGAGAGAAAGAACACAACTTGTGCTAACAGGTTTCTGAAATGAGTTGCTTCCTTTACAGTGTCTGTGTCCCTGTTTTGACCAAAAAAAAAAAAAAGAGCCATTTTAAAAGTGCCTGCTGCCAGGAGCCCACTGACAGTGTTGTAAAACCATCTGAATATCCCCCTGAAAGCCAGCAGGGGTGAAACAGCAAAATGCCTGATTTCCTGTGAAGTTGCAGTCCTGTACCTCAACCAATTCTGGAAGGGGCACTTTTTTACAGTCAGCTTTTTCTGCAGATATAGTTCAGGGAAAGTGTTATTTTGGCAGGTCACTTGTGTTCAGTCGATATTTACTACAAGGCTAGACATCTGTTTGATACTTTACTGTGATCAGCTGGTATAACTGAGCATTTTTCTCACTGTCCAGTAAGTAAACTTTAACAGCTTTTCTTTAGGTATTGAAGGTGCTTTAGCACATGTGTGGCATTTGACCTATTTGAAGTAAAAGAACAGATTATCTTATATAAGAGTAATCCTCTTTTATCCCTGCAAACCTACCGTCTGTATTAGTCGTATTTATCCCTGCAATGCTGCTATTGCATGTCCATCTTTATTTAATGGGTAGGCTTTGTGCATGCTACATATTTCTTTTTTTTTTGAAAGAAATTTACAAATTTACAAAAAATGAGGCTAGAAACTCTGCCATGACCTTTTTCCAAAATATTCCCAGTTACATTATCAAATTTCAGAATTTATAAATGTTTGTAAAATCTGTGTAAGAATTTAATTTGGTCTTTAGTCTAAACGTTTTTAGAAGTGATATGGCTCAGAGGCACTCCTGTTGTAAGAAAGACTATTTGTATCTTCAAATTGAACTGCTCCTCATTAGTTAAGTCTGTATTAACTGTGATTTTTGTATTTAGAATGCCACTAAACAATGAATTCTGGATGAGTTTATAATTTGCTCCTAATGTCAGTCAGATTTTTTTTAGAGCTGAGGTAGTCGTTTCAGATTCCCTGCTGCTGGAGTCACAGAATCACAGAATATTATGGGGTTGGAAGGGACCCCTGGAAATCATCTAGTCCAACCTAGAGCAGGCTGGATGGGAATGTGTCCAGGTGGGTTTTGAATGTCTCCAGAGATGCAACCTCTCTGGGCAGCCTGTTCCAGTGCTCTGCCACCCTCAAAGTTAAGAAGTTTTTCCTCATGTTTAGCTGGAGCTTCCTATGTTCAAGTTTGTGCCTGTTACCTTGTGTCCTGTCACTGGACACCATTCAAAAAAGACTGGCCCCTTCCCCTTGACACCGACCCTTTAAGTATTTATAAACATGGATCAGATCCCCCCATAGTCTCTTCTTCTCCAGACTAAAAAGACCCTCAGCTTTTCCTCCTAAGGGAGATGTTCTAGGCCCCTAATCACAGTCCACACTATATGCTTTGTATGCCTATAGCAGGGTAAGTTGCCATCCTCCAGAGAATTGCCCCAAGTGGTGCAGAAATCTGTAAAACCACCACTGGCACATCATTCCTCTTATGTTCCTCCTCACGGTTTTGGGCTGCTCCTCCTCTTCCCAAAGGCAAAATCCATAGGGGTAGGATAAAGAAAGTCAAGTGCATTGCTGGCTCTCAGCCCCAGCATGCTTTCTGCTCCTTGCAGCACCCTTGGGTTGCCTCAGCCACCCAGGCAGTCTGAGGGAGTCCAGGTGGCCTGAGTGAAAAGAAGAGGTGGCAGGGCAAGAAACGGCTTTCTGTTCATCTTGTGGGGATTTGCTGGTCAGACTCAGCACCTGGAGCAGGTGCTTTTTTTGTGCTGTCCTGCAGCATTATTACACATCTGACAGTGCTTTGGAACTGTTTCACTTCAATATAATCTGATTTTATTATTATTTTTTTTTAAACAGAAATAAAACTGCAAAAGCAAGACAAATAAATTCATCCACTTTTTCTTACATCAACTGTTCTGAAGATCTTGCTTTCTTCATCTCAGAAACTAGACTTTTTTTAAGACCTGACATAATGTGAGCAAAATTATATCATGCAAATAGTCTCCTCCCTTTTGTGTTGTAAGTTTGAAGTTACATCATTGAAACAGCTCCTGCTGCTTTGATTTCTCCGTGTTTCTCTCTTTTTTGGCTACCGTATTATTTTACAGGTATCTCACAAGTCCAAGGCAAATTTACTGTTGAAACTGCTAAAAAACTAGCAGAAATAACATTATTATAATTTTATAATCTGATCATTCACTCTGTTTTAGTATTTTTGTGATGTATTTTGTGTTTTCTGGCCATGGGTGTAGCACAACTACTGCTGGGAACCTCAGTGAATTTTCTCCATGGTTCTAAGATACCAGTGCTGCAAGACCAATGAACTTTATTCCGGGTACTGTCTTTGGTCATATTATCTAAAGTGTTTATGAAGGGAATAAAGATCACCTGCAGTGACTTAGCTGGCAATTTTATTTTTTGCTGAACAAGGTTCTCAAAGAATTTATAGTCTACAGCCAATAAAATTAATTCAAGATAAAGGCATTGCAACCACATTGTCTTAGAAAACTGTAAACAAACAGCTGATTGTGATGGCCAAATTCCAACCATTTCTTAACAGAAGTCAGCTTTTTTTATTCTGTTTTATTTCCCTGTTTTGGATATTGCTTCTTTATTTCAGCTGTTACGGGGGAGAATAAAAAAAAAAAAAAGTCAGTAACTCAAAACAACATCTTGCAAGCTGTGTTTTTTCAACATCACCATCAACGTATATATTAAAATTTGCCAAAATCCTGGTCTTCGTATGTTTTAGCTTTAAATAAACAAATAAGTGTTTTCTATAATACACTGTTTCCACTGCATATGCTCCAAAGTATACACCTTATGCAGCAGAAAAAGTCTGTGTAATTTTCTGTGTAAACTTCTGTTGGCCAAGCCAGAAAATTAGCAATTTCATTTTGAATTTGAAAATTAATTTTTAAGCCTCTTGTGGTTAGCATTCTTTTGCCTTTATACTAGCATTTGGTGTTTACAGAGTGACCTGTGTTAGATGCGTTTCACAAAAAATATTATGGGAATACAGTGATAAAAGCTAGGCTTCACAGAGTGGGAAATGCAGCTACTGACAGAGGCAGAAGATCCTATTCAGGCTGGTGGGGACCTGAGGAGGTCTTCAGCCCCAGCCCCTGCCCGGAGCAGGCTCATCCATGTGCTCATATCAGGCTGCTCAGGGCTGCACCCAGCCAGAACATGAAACCCTCAAGGGTGGAGACTTAGCTTCATTGCTGGGTTGTCCTCATGGAGCATAGTCATCTCCTTGTCTCCAGACCGAGCCTCTCATGTTTCAGTTCTCACTCTCCTGCCACACACTGCTCTGAAGAGCCTGGCTGAGTGTCCTCCATCCCCTCCTGACAGTGCTGGGGATGCTGTTAAGAACAGTTTCATCCCCTTGCTCTCCAGTCTTTGGAGCCCAACACATGTGTTAATTTCCCTCACCCTTGTCTACATTAAGTCAGAACCATACGGGTATAAAGAAAATACTGAATTTGTGAAAATTAAACCATCGTAAAACTGCATGGACTTGGGTTTTGTCTTGGGTAAGCCAGGCTGTGCGGACAAATCTGGGACGGTTATTGACTTCTGTTACTCAGAGTGCAGTTCCTCGTGGGCTGCCTTCCTAAAGGCTAATTCAGCGTTCATCCCAGGTCTCTTCAAAGAGGGGCATGCTCAACGTGGGAGATGAGTGCTTGAGCTGTACTGCTGTTATTGCCATCCTAGCAACCGGAGGAGCAGGGGAAGTGGAGTGAAAGATGGAGCAGAGGGAGTGTGCCCTCCCGTGTTTCAGTACCCCAATTAAAACTGGTAGTGTAACTGGCTTCACAGATAGCTCATGAAAAAGTAAAAATTAAAAATATATTCAGCATTGGGATCTTTCAGTGCAGCTCTTCTCTGTGGGATGTGGATCTACTCATAAAGCTTACCTAAGCTTCTTACAGTCTCACCAGGCTTTTTGCTTTGTGCCTTGAATAAGTTTGGGAACTTATTGGTATTATTATTGGAAACTTGGTATTATTTCAGAGAACTCTAGCATAAACTCAGAGTCCTCATGTGATGAAAAAACAGTTGCTTATTGTATTTGCTGAGAAATTACTCTCCAGGCAAACAAAGGAAACGCTATCTGGCACATAGTACAGTATTAGTGGTATGTGCTTCCTGCAGAAATCACACTTTCAACGCATTTCTCTCTGTGACATTGGGCTAGTGAGCAAGTTAAATGATAGCCAACTTCTGCCTTCAACTGCATTTGGAGTCAAATGAGCAAATTCATTACCTTTCTCAAAAATTGCTGATGTTTGAATTCTACAAGAATACAACTGCACCCAAAACTGTCTTTCATCAAACTTGTGGTTTGCAAGTGATAGAGGAAGATCTCCACAGTGTTAAAACTCTCACTTAAAATAAACAAACAAGTGCACCTGTCTGAAATAACTGCCTGGGAGGTGTGGGGGGGAGTGGAGCTGCTCTCCATGCTTTAGAAACTTTGCCCTGCATGTGGCTGAGTTCAAGTATAATAAACACATGACTCTTGAGTCTCCATAAAAAATTTCAGTTTACTGAAAACAAGAAATTAATCTTTATACATGATATGTAATAGTAACACTCAGTAAAAGGCAGAGAAGAAATGAACTTTGAAGTGAGAACCAAAGGTCAGTGAAAAAAATAACTTTGTGACAGTGGAAGAAATTAATTGAAAACCAGTGTTTGTTTTTTAAAATTAATCTTTAGATATGGTAGGCAGTAGTAGCACTTTGAATAAAAGGAAGAAGAGAGATCAGTTTTGAAATCAAAGCTAAAGTTACAATATCATTGTCCATGGCCGCAGAAGAAATTAATTGAAAACTTAGAAAATTATTTGCCACCAGATTTCAGAACATTAACTGTTTTGACTTGGTCTCTCTTGCTTGAATAAGGTATGTTGAGAAAAAAGTTTGGAGGCATCCAGGAGCCAAGCTCTTCTGCTTTCGAGTTTTGTAGCCTTATATTCCGAAGTCTGCTTTTGCAATTGTGCAGAGTGAGAAAAACTCAGTGAAATTGTCCTACTATAGCAGTTTCCAAGGCCAGATTTTAGGGAAAAAGAGAAAAAAAAAAAGATCTGCTCCCCTTACCTAAGAGGACCTAGGATATGTGCAATTGCATTCAAGTCTGTTACGTTGGGCAGATCTGTCTCTCTGCATAGTCTTAGGGAGGCCTACTGACTATCTTTCTGCATCCTCAGGTACTAAAATATTTCTTGAGCCTTTCCCTTTGGCAGATGTTGGGTAGCACTTTTCATTGACTGCTGGGAACAGCTTGACTGAATGTGTCTTTTGCACAGCCTTCAGGACACTGAGAAGTATGTAGAAGCAGAACCAAAGACTAAACTATAGTTGGGGGAGGGAGGGAGTGCAAATGCTTTCTATGTGAACACTTCCAAAGCAATGTGTTGTAATCTCTCCAAACTTTTTTAAAAGTTAAACTGAAATATAATTTCTTAAGCAAAAAATATATTATGTTCACACTTTTTTTAAAAAATAAACTGGTGAAGCATGCTAAAATTGAATGAAAGTAACTGTTCCATTTTATCAACTATAATATTTTATCATATTTTTATCAATATTTTATCAACTATAAATGCAAGAAAATAGTATTCAATACTAAGAAATTACTGCTTGGTGTGAGCCCAGTTTGTGCAAATATGGCTTTGTGAGAAACACTAAATCAAGTTGTTTGCTATGAATTGAATTCATTTGAAGGTTATGGCTTCCTCCAGTGCTGATTCTGCAAGGTTTAGCTAATAAAGGTGCCGTCTGACATACATTTCAATGCATGCACAAGATACCCAGAATGTATATTGCATTACCACAAAAACAGCTCCATAAGCCATTTTCCTACAGCTGTTTCTCTCGTTATTGCATCTGTCTTGATTTAATATTTGACTAGGTGATTATTTTAGTTTTACTGTTCTTGGTTTGTCTGCTACTGTTTATACTTGCATCACCAATGTCGCATATTTTTTTACACACGGCTACAAGGCATGTCAGTTAAAACCTGTTAGCATTATATGTAACTGTAGTTTTCTGACATAATTTCTTTTCAATTAGGTGAAAGTGAAATCCTTGAAACTCTATATAATATTGCAAGCAAGAACAAGATATGGAGGTCCTATATAGGCATGGGTTATTACAACTGCTCAGTGCCTCAGCCCATTGCACGGAATTTGTTGGAGAATGCAGGATGGTAATGTAAAACATTTTCCTTTTACATGAGTTTGTATAAATTTAAGTTTGAAGTTCATTTCAGCATAAGCTAATATACCCCCAAGCTATTTGTTTCACTAAGGCTTTCATATGTTTGATACTGATATGTAAGTGTAGGAACTGTGTTGTTCATGGTGAAGCTGGAGAGGAAAAAGAATACTTTTGATTTTAGGAGATGTTTTTTCTGCAAAATTATTCATTGATTTTTGTGACTTGTATTCACAGTTCCTATTTATTGTGAACTAAAAGAAGAATATTTGCTTAAGGAAGTATACAGACTTAATTCCTAAACTAAAGTAATTATTTCCTAATTTCTGGCTAAAACTCAAGTTGTCTCCCTCCTCCACTGGCATATGCAATTTTGGGTGGAGGTAGTTAAATGTTATGCAATACTCTGATTGTGGTTTTCTTATGAGGAAGAAAGAAGCCTTGAAAATTGTAAATGCTTTTCTTCTGGTATTTCTTTTTAGAATTTTTTTTGAACGAGAGACCTTCAAGAGTTTGAATGTATATCATAAAGTAGGTTCTTCTCTGAAGAAAAAAATTCACCAGTGCCTGAAAATAGCTAGGCAGCAATACTAGTTAATTAATTTCTGAAGAGGCTAAGAATATTGTACTTTGTTCTCATCTGATGATGAGATGTCTGATGTTGAGAAACATCTCAAATGATGTTTTAGTTTTGGGAAAAATGAAGAAGAGGCTATCTGACAGATTTGAATTTGAGTGTTATTAGTTTCGTTGTTTTTTTTCACTCAGAGGTAAAAAGGAAACTATTTCAATGCACTGATTGTATCATATGAACAACATTAATCTATATAATAATCGGGTTTTGTCTCTTGATGGACTTTATGTGACAAAGGCTGTAAAGCTTGATTATAAATACTCACTTAGCACTAACATTTCTCTAAAGAACTGTAACTCAGAAATAATGCAACAGAAAAAGTAAATTTAATGTGCACTCATTTTCCAACAGACTGAATACCACTTGTACCCTGCATTGTCTCATCTCATTTAGAAGTTCCCTTATCTCTAGGCAGTAACTAGGCAGGTGTGGGTTTTTTCGGTACTGTATTAAAATAGTAACTGTCATCTTTATTACTGAGTAATTTTTATTTTAATAAAAACAGTATTTAAAGATTAGATAGATATTAAAGAAATACTCGAACACACAAAAAGAGTCAATTTAGTCAACATAAAAACCATTATTACTAAGATACTATATTTTTTGTTCTTAGGGTTACCATAAATGGGTCTACGTACCTATAGACCTCCAGGTCTATGTATGATTAGAGTTGTCTACTCTATTTGAATTTGAAATTTTGAATTGGAAAAAAAGCTGTGCAGTTTGGACTCAAAGAATCTATACAATAAATCTACATAAAGTTTTATTTGGTCTTATCCCTGTGCACTTTTTGCAAAATATGCGATCTAAGTATTTCAGTACAGTTTGCCACAAAGCAATCAGTTGTTAGGGGCAAAAATAAAACCAGTTAAAAAGTGGACCAAAGTGCATATTTTTAAATCCTGAAAGAGTTTATAGTGTTAATGAAACAACTGTGAGAGTCTATCCAGAAATCTGTTCTGGAGTGTCCGGTAAGGTCAGACTAGGTGGCTAACAGTTAGACTTTTAGATGGCTGAAGTGAAGGCTAAAATGTGTGTTGGGGAGAAGGTCTATGTGTATGCATGCAAAAGCAACTCTGCAGGCTTTATAAAAGCTGATCAAGAAACCAAACGTCTCCTTACATTTACTGAGTGCATAACACTTTCTATGCTAACACACATCACATTGCAGCTGTGAAATGGGAGACTGCAAGGCTTGCAGGGAAATGCTGCAAGAGCAGGCTTCTTGTTCCTGCTCAATCTGCCTTTCTTACATGACTTCTAGTTTCTCATTGCTTGGCATTTGTTACAAATACTTCTGCATTTGTGAAAGAAACCATTTCAAAGAACACTTTGACAGATAAAGAAGAAGCAGAGTAATTTCTGTTGCTGACCCAAAATGCTGCAGTTAAAATTCCAGTCTCCAATGTAAGGGATAAGGCTTAGTTGCAGAAGGTAGAGAATAAGTGTCCCTTATTTTTCATACTTGATTGCCTTGATCTTGGTTACTGACTGCTGCTAACACTTCCTTGTTCTTCACAATCTGTGATTAACAATTTCATGCTAATGTAGGGGGGGAGCCTTCCAAGTATTTTCCATGCACTACTTAGTCAATATTACCAAAAATATTAGCCTGTTTTTTCCAAACAAATAAATATCAGTCCAATGATTTTTAGAACATCTCAACTCTAAAATGCAGGCAGAAGGATTTGTTTTGGGGCAAACCACCAATTCTGTGACTTTCAGCACAGACCCCTCAAATGTATAAATACCTGTCATCTCTCTGTGAGTATGAATGTGTAGTCTTTATTCTGCTATACCCCCTATTAACATATTCCTTAAATTTTTTCACACCCAATGTGCAGAGCTCTTTCCCTGATGGCATATCAAATTAGTTCTGTTCCCTGCCATGAATATAAATGAATAACTGAAGACATGAAGAATGTTTCATTTCCAAAATCATATTAACATATATGTCAAAACAATGTAGTATTTATTTTTGGGGCTTAAATTGATAAAAATACCTGATAAAAATATAAGCCTTGACAATCTAGAAGGCCTGTAAAGTCACACTAATTCTGTACAATGGAGCATGGTGCAGAGGTCTCCAAAGTACAGCTCACTTGATTGCTTTGCCCCCAGACATTTAATATTTAAGAGTAAAGTACCTGTACCAAGGACACCTGCAGACTTTAACATCGATGGTGTAACTTCCTAAACTTATTAGCTAGTAGCTCTCAGCACGTGTGCATTGCATTCTGAAAATTACTGCATACCACTCAAAAATCTGTTATAAACATGCAGTTTCTACTGTGGGCCGGATACAGAAAGCTGCACAAGCAGCTACAAAACATGCCAAGTTGGCAGTGTTTATGCTTCGAGTGGAAACTGGAACATCTCCATGCTCTATCGTAAGACTATTCAGCTTTCCCAAATTCATGGATAAGACACTGTTTTAGAAACACCCTTATAACTGCTCTTCCAAGATGCATAAAGTGGCAAGTGATGCATCTGGAACTCTAAACCCAGTATGGTATTTGAGGATTTTACAGGCTGGATGGAACTGCTTGCAGTTGGATTGGATGGCTCCCAGTTGTAAGGCTTTACTCAAGTGTCTTTCTACACTGCGATGTTTATATATGTTCATATTTCAATTAAATACAACTGTTTTGGTTTGTTTCAGTTTTAGCCTTAAGAGTGATGTCCAGTCCATAAAAGTCAGATAATTTTAAAATTTCTTGTATTCATGACTGAACTTGAGTCTCAATTTTACAGTGTTGTCAGATGTATGAATTATCTTTTTTTCTGTGGCTCATGTATGTTAGCTTTATATTCTACTAGGGGTCTGCCCTTACTTTAAGTTCATTTTGTCTTATTGAATTATCAGATCTCAAAAAGAATACTCTGGATAACTAGAAATCCAAATTGATTCTAGGTTTGCCATTGCATGAGATTAGTCCTGCAGGTATCTAGAACTGCAAGAATATAATTTATAACATGATAAAGATATTATGTTGACATTAACTATCCAGAGATTGAGTCAAAGTCTAGAAAAAGTAACTAAGGAAGGTATAAGGTGAACTAAACGAGCTAAAACTTACTGTATATTAAGAAATAAATTATGCTTAGGCTTACATCTTATTAATCAAGAAGTAGTCATTGCATATTGCTCAACAGTGGAGTTTTCTGAGTCTTTGCATTGAAGCAAGAGTAAACCATACTATAAAGAAATCATAGTTGTTAATCTTGCAGTTAATGTATAGTCTGGGTTTTTTTGCTAAACCTAGAATAAACCCAAATATGAAAGCTTCTGCTTTTTCATAAACCAGGTCTTTTGATGAGTGGCCTGGCTTTTGGCTCAAAGCATGCTTCCTAATTACTTCTTGCTGTGATGCCAGGTTTTCTTTTAAAACCTTCATGGGTATCTTAAAGTTGGCATTCATACAAATATTTTTGAGAGTAAGATGAGGGAAAGGGTGAAACACTAAACTAAAGCAAAGAGTTGTAAAAGCTGCAAAATGATGCAAAAATTAAGGAAGTGTGGGGTACATGAGGGGGAAGTGAGGTGTATTGAGTCCTGGGTGTGTGACAGAACTCAGAGGGTTCTAATTAATGGAGCAGGGTCAAGTTGGAGGCC
>BJBW01021243.1:1346-11959 GCA_004320125.1 Scolopax mira
TGGTCTGGTGGGAGGTGTCCCTGCCCATGGCAGGGTGGTTGGAACTGAATGATCTTTAAGGTTCCTTCCAACCCAAACCATTCTATGATTTCTATGGGTTTTGTGAGGAGCTCTCTCTACGTAGAGGTGTGGGTGCAGCCTCATCCATCTTCTAGTTTAAAATCTCCAGTTTCTAGTTGGGCCTGGTCCTGCTTCAAATGAAATCACTGCCTGAAGTCCCAATTATGTCAAAAGGAGTACAATTAAATGCTTTGCAGGCTTCTTTCTTCCTGATCCATCCCACCAGTGTTGCCATTGCTGCTGTTCCACAGATGGCGATTACGATGGCGGCGACAGGGCAATCACAGAAGCCAGGGGGCACCTCAGTTTACCTTGTTCAATTAGTTTAAAACCTCTTCAATATGTTTTTTTTATTTTTTTAAAGTGATAAGCTTAAAAAAGGCACTCACACTTTATATGCTTGCAGTGCTCACTGAGAGGTGCTTTCATAAAGAAAAAAAAAAAGCAGCTTTAAGTGCAATATTTTGAGGGTTTTTTTTTTTTTTTTTTTTGTAATCTGAAAGCTGAGAAAAACTGGACTGTTGTCCCAGATCTGTGAAGGGGAAAAGGTTACCTTTTCCTCATGACTCACAGTAGGATGACTCTTCCCATTGCTTTTTCTTCAGATTAGTTTATCATCTCAGTTGTTATTACTGCCACCATGAATTTGGTTTAGGAGTTGTATCATCTAATCCAGAAAGGATTTCACGGGTCAAAGGGATGTTTCAGCTGAGTGTTAAAAAGCACTCAGCTTTTTATATATTTGAATATATAAATATATTCAGCTTCTTCAAATATATTCAGCTTCTTGAGACTCTTTTGGGACACGTAGCATTAGGAATCAGGGTTCATGTATGTATTAGTGCATGTTTTTTTAAGGATGGAGAAACTGAGCCACCGTGGTTAAATGATGTCACTGGTGACCAAAGAAACAGGACGTGGCTGTAAGAACCTGTACTAAAGCTGCAGTTTCGTAGCTTCACCCTGGTGTCCCAGTCAGCCAAGTTGTTTTAGCTGCAAACTGGTGTAAAAAGTTGTCTCCATCTGTCCGGAAGGCACCGAGTGGTGAATTGGAAGCTTTTGCAGGGGATGTGCCTAGAAACAGTGGCATCAGGCAGAAGCTGAGAGTTATAAGCTATTCCCATGTAAGAAGAGGAGTCACAGAAAGGGTGGGAAGGTGATGGTGACCATGATTTTGGGGCAGCTGGAGGTATGCGTAGACCTCGGAAGTGGGAATAGAAACTCACCCCTCAGAATCAGTGGAATCAGGGATAAAAGGAAGCTCCTGGAAGCCTGATTCCCACTCCTCCGCTCTCACGGCAGACAGAAATCCCAGAGATGGGGAAGTGAATGTGTCTGTGAACTCTCTGTTGAAAACTATTATTGTAATAGTTTTGATCGATTGTCACGAAGTAGTGCTGAGTGTGCTTTTGAAGGGAGAGAGAGGAAGATAGCAAAATTTTGGTACCTGTCACGGAGATAATTATTTTTGTAGCTGTAGGGAAGGAAAAGGATGGGGGAAAAACAAGAAAGGGAAATGAAGCATTGCGTGCTTCAGGTTAGAGTGATTTTTCAAATGGGAAAATAATTAAGTTGAACTTCTATTTAGGTGACTGCAACCGATTCCATTCTGGGCACCTGACGTGAACAAAGTTCTCTGAGCTAAGAAATTATACTGCAGATAGCAAGGCAGTGGGGAAGGATAATATAGTTCTATCAGTGACAGCACTGGAGAAAATTCAGCAGTTTTCCCCTCAAGTTATTTGTCAGTAAAGTGGTCATATGCATGGGCAAAATATTAATGATCTATTATAACGGTGACCATGCGTTTATATTACATAAATATGACATGTTCTCTGTATTTATATTAATTTCTGTAAGAAGAAAGAGAATTTAGAGTTTTCTGCAAACTGTATATAGAAATTAGATAACCTGCTGCAAGCAGGTACTTTTTATATTAAAGCAAAATTTTCAAATTGATTCAGGGAAAATTACCCAGGTTGGAAAAATCCTAAGAGTTGAATAAACAAAGGAAATTAAGAAAGTCACAGCAGACATCACAGAAGTACTGCGGTGGCGGCTTATAACCACTCCATATCCTTTTTGTGTGGAAACAATATTGCTGTGAGTTACAGCCCTGGTATTTCCTCTTTTATTAGACATCAGGTTATGTTACTGCAGCTCTGCTGAGAGTCACAGCAACGAATTCGGGTCTCTGTAATCTCTCTTATCCTCTTGCAAGAGCGCAGCCATCAACAAACAGCACAAAAGCCACCTTCCAATTAAAGCTAAACTCAATTTTAAGGTAGTCTATGCAAATCTGCCCTGAAACGGAAACCTCATTCAGCTTGTTCTGCACAAAGGTGTTTATTTTCTTCTCGTGGTGTTGTTATCTCCAGAGTCACAGGGGTGGTGGAGGGGAGAGCAACCAAGAAGCCCTTAGCTACTTGGCTCTCAGGCTTGACAACGAGACCCAGGTATACATATTAACAGCATTTATCAGGACAGGAGAACAACTAGTATGGTTCAATTTCAACTGCTTTTTTTTCCCTAGAGCTGATGGAAACTTGCAGGGCAAACTGTCCCCATGAGGAGATGTGGCCGAGCTGCCAAGCCCAGGTGGCTGGCATCGTACCTCCCACCCAGGGAGCAATGCTGTCCTGGTTGGAGACCACCCCACATGTTCCAAAATTGCTTGTCTACAAAGGGTTTCCATGTTAAATAAAAAAAAAAAGTCAACATATGTCCACCTCTGTGTTGGTGTAACAAGTCCCAAGCAGCCATGCTCAGGCTGGAAAGATATTTTGCTAGTGCTGGGATTTGCCCACTCAGAATACCGAGGCAGAAAACACTCTGTAAAGGGGAAGAAGTACAAAGCATAAACTGCAAGGAATTTGGGAATTGGGTTGCAGACATCAGCACCCACATCTCCGAGATGCTGACTGAACAAAGGCATGGTTGGGCAGCCAAATAAACGGAAAAAGAATCCAGGGGCGTTAAGCTTAATCCTATCCTGCTCTGGGCAAAATTTTAGCCTCAAGGGTTAATGCTTCTTAAATACAATTCATTGTGTAAATTCAACATTGCACCTAAAAGTATGATATTTGCTGCATTACAGGCTTTGCAGTCTGAAGGGTGCTCATAAGCCATTGGGCTGAAAATCAAGGGCAACGAGAGAAGAATGATATCAGGATGATCTCTGTGGGGTTAACCTACACTGTGGTTCTCAGGAAAAAAAATAATCCAAATTGACTAGTTTTAGATTTTTAAAATGGATCATTAAACCAAGCAAAGCTCCTCTGTTGGCTCTCTTATTCAGAATTAAGATTTTCACAGTAAATTGCACTTCTTTGGGAAAAAAAAAAAAAAAATATAGAAGTGCATCCCCTATAATTCCAAATGTCAATACACAGAAGTTTAAAACAGTTTAACAAATCCACTCTGAAAGCTGATTCAGACTAATGTTTAATCACCCAGCATTCTGGTCGTCTGGAGGCTTATGAGCACGGGAGACTTAAACGTGCTGTAAAGCAGCATTTTAAGTTTTCATTGAAGGAGAAGACGCCATTTTCAGGGAAGAGCAAACTATTCCTGGGGAGGGGTCTGCAGGAAGAGTTCCTGTAGGGTAAATTTGCAGTCCCACTTCATTAACTTGACAGTAGCCTCCTCTGTAGGCACCCCCCCAGATAGGCAGAATTTGCATGTTATTCGGTGGTGGCGTCGAGGGGCGAGGGGAGGTTTGGGCCCAGCACCTGTGTCCTATGTGTCTGAGGAGCTTTTCCTTCCAAGTAGACTCCTTCATGTGCTCTCAGGTGCTTCAGTGCCTGTTGGCAGCTGAAGCACATCTTTCAGGTTTGCTGCTGGAGAAGGAGCCCGGGTTGGGCAGTGTGAACCCAAGAGCAGCAAACAGGGAGAATCGAGAAACTGTTTTCTACAGCATGGTCCTCACCTGAACCGCGATGCTAGTAGACATCCCCAGGCAGAGCACAACTTCCACTGTGGTCATCCTCCCCGTGGTGAGGCCCCATCTGGAGCACTGGGTCCAGTTCTGGCCTTCCCAGTTCCAGAAGGATAACGAAGTGCTGGAGAGGGTGCAGCAGAGGACCACGAAGATGATGGGCCTGGAGCATCTCCCTTACAAGTAGAAGCTGAGGGACTTGAGTCTTTTTAGTCTGGAGAAGAGAAGGCTGAGGGGAGATCTGATCAATGCTTATAAATACTTAAAGGGTGGGTGTGAAAAGGAAGAGGCCAGTCTTTTTCCCCCTGCCCAGGGACAGGACAAGAGGGAATGGGCACAAAATTGAGTATAAGAAGTTCCACCTAAACATGAGGAGGAATGTCTTTAATTTGAGGGTGGCAGAGCCCTGGAAGAAGCTGCCCAGGGAGGTGGTGGAGTCTCCTTCTCTGGAGACATTCCAAACCCACCTGGACATGTTCCTGTGCAACCTGCTCTGGGTGGACCTGCTTTGGCAGGGGAGTTGGAGGAGATGATCTCCAGAGGTCCCTTCCAACCCCATATCATCCTGTGAGTCTGTGTAATGTCATTTTATATTTGTGGCTTTGAAGGAATGGAGAGAAGGGTAAGAAAGACGTAAAGTAGAAGTTCAGGATGAGGGGAACTGGTAACGTTAGCAGAGAGGTTGGTATTTTCCATTCTGTGGGACAAAAAGGATGCAGAAAAGCACTCTTCATCTCGATGCCGATGGCATCATTTAGACCGTCACAGCCCTTGATGCAGAAATAAGAGAGACTTTGTTCAGAGTATGCACTGCACTCTGTTATGAAAACCGCATTATGGAGACCGCATTGAAAGCTGGTCCCTGAAGCTTTTCTTCCTCCAGCCTGTTTGCCACGAGAAACAATAAATTAAATAGCATCGGAAACGCTGGTCTCCTATATATATAATGAGCATGCAGCCCACAGAATTCACTAAGCAAGAGATCAGAGGGTTTAACGAATTTGACCAGAGTCTTTTTAAAGACTTTATATTATTAACATTTTCAGCTTCTTTTGTGCAAGTTACCGAGCTCTGAAGTTACTGCAGAGCTCCTGAAACAAATTTGAGGGATGTGCTGCTGTTGATCCCAGCGTTGCGCTTGTGAGCTGTGTCCGTTGCTGGGAGTAGCATCTTCTGACCTTGAATCCTCTTACCACCAAACAGGAAAGAAATCAGGGAAACCAACTTGCTCCTGTTGCAATTAATGACATGCTGCTGGAATTTGCAGCAGCTTTTTCATGAGAAAACAACAGACCTACTGTTCCAGCAGCTCGTAATGCGAATTAGAGAGACCTGTAAGATTTGGCAATCTTACTTTGCATAGCAAGTAAGATTGAGGGGAAAACACTGGGCTGTTTGTAAATTATTTACGTGGATTGTTCCTACAGGTGACAGCACATAAGAAAGAGAGAGAAGGGGAAAGTTAGGGCAGCAAGATGCACATTGTATCATAGAATCATAGAATTTTAGAGTTGGAAGGGCACGTTGAAGACAATCGAGTTCCAAACCCTTGCCATGGGCAGGGACACCTCCCACTCCCACCAGACCAGGTCTGTGAACCCTGGCAATTATAGATTTAAAAAAAAAAAAAAAAAAAAGAAAGAAAGAAACAAAGGAGAGTTAGGCTTTAGCAGTGTGTCTTTAAAAACAAAATAGGATGCTGCTAAGACTTGTAAAGGAAGATCTGATGTATGTTACATCAGTTGTTAAGCTGAATGATGTTTAAGTTATATTTATTTTATATTTTTTTTTGCAAACGCCAGTGGCTGAGCTATAGCACGAAGCAGAACAAAGCCACTGCAGTGAAGAACATGAGTAATTTCAGCGATGGTGCCTTCAGAATTATTTAAGCAGGTTTGTGTGGTAACTGGGGCTTTTTTCATGGTGTTTAGCCTTGATGAGAACAAGATGGATGTCCTATCTCCGCTGCTTATCACATTTACTGTTTAGTAGCAAAGGGAGCTGCTGAAAACAAACAATTGTCAGGAAAGCAGAGCAACCGCTTTACCACGTAATTAATGTCCAGAGTCGCCAGTGGTATTTTTGGCCAAAACAAGAAAGAGGTTTTCAGAACCCACAGGGACGAGGTGATCGCTCAGCGGCAGCTGAGCCATTTGGCTCCTTTGCTGAAGAGCAGCCAGTTTTTGGAGGAAGGTAGCTCTGGGGGAAATGGGTGCTGGGCTGCGTGGGAGCTGGCAGCCTGCCCCTCCTGGACCAGAAGATGAGGCTCCTGCTTTGTGTCACCTAATGGTCATGACAGAGATGAAATGGCTGGGGAGGGAGAAATTGGCTTGCTTTTAGAAGTTACTGCCTGACCCACAGCATTCCCAGCAGCCTGATCAACCTGGGCCTCCTGCTGGGGCATTCTTGAGCTGAAACACCAAAAGCCAAAGATTTCATTCATTTTCCATTACCCTCTTTCAAGTACTTTGGAGATGCACTTCCATTAATTTAAACAGAACCCAATGATATTTGTCATGTTGTTTCATGGGCCTTTTTACTTATTTATTTATTTATTTAAGAAAGGGTGCATCCCACAAACCTTTTTGTTTGACGGTGCACATTGGGAAGGCATCTTTGCTGAACTGTTCAAAAAGATCCTGCCAGCTTATTTTTATTTTTAAATGGGGGAGTGGCAGCTCATTTATAGCCCAAGAGCATGCCTGAAATGTTCAAATGAGTTCCAGCTGAGACAGCTCTGGGTACAGCATGAAACCAAGGATTTTGCTTGGTTGAAGGTCATCCTACAGCAGGACATCTCTCTTTCTACCTGTTTTCAGTAAAACCCAGGTGACAAATGAAATGTCACCAACAACCATTGCACTTTTCCTTTTAATTAATGTTTCTTTGGATGAATCAGTAGACACCTAAGACTCATCTTTATTATGGGTAATTTGCTATTAAACCTTATTTCAGTTTCAGTTCAATGGTGCTGCTGCTTCCATACAACACACATTGCAAAACACCCCTCTAAAGCCCAATCAGAAATTAAAATTGATTAAACATCCAGAACATTGCCAAAAACTACCTTAAAACTAAGCATGGGTAGCTTCAGAGGCTAGGGACATTACTCTTAAAAATTTTTCTTCTAATGACGGGTTCTCTACCCCTTGAAGAGTCCAGAGGAGGTTGACCTTGGTCTGCACAGATGCTGATGAGGAAGTGTAAACTGGCTTCACTCCCAAATTACATGGTAGCTAATGACCCATAGTTGCTATGCAAGAAAGAGCTACTACAAAAGCTGCTACATCAAACTGGATGGTTAGATGTCTCAGGTCAAAGCCCCAGAGAGAATCCATTCCTAACTGGTGGGCTCTAGGCTCCTCTGGGGCAGCAGTTCTGTCCCTGGTGATTTTGAGAGAGTATTAGTCTTGTCCCAGTGTGGAACAGGAAGCCATCAAAAGTACTGAAAGCCATCGAAAGTACCAAAAACTTTTTCTGTGTTGCTAAGGAAGTCAGTATGGTGGGGCAAGGGCAATGTTCTTTCTTTAGCCATCCTCCAAATATTTGCAATTTCTGTGACCACTCCCTGGGTGCATTCTTCATTAGTATTTTTGCAAAAAGTATTGATCTCACACATTTCAAAAGAACCCCAAACCAAACCTGAACAATAATTCTGTTATTTTCTCACGACAGTAGCAGTCCCCCTCCCTGCCCAGTTAATTTACAGGTCATTTTGCTTGGGATTCTGTTGTGGGGGAAAACAAGACCTCCCACAGCTGGGTCCCAGTTGTCTGACTGGGAATTTGTGCCCCTGTCAGCCTGCCAGCTGTTAAACTGCTCCCTGACCTGGAGCTCTAGAGAGAAACCACCTCTGTGAACTGAAGGAACATCATGTACCAGAGCCCCATCACTGGACAGGCTTAACTCTTGCACTACTACAGCATCAAGCAACTAGCTTCTCAGTGGGAAAAAGGAACCACTCAGCTTGGATATAAATTAAAAAAGATGCACCATAATAAAGCTCAAGATGGTGATGTGTTCCGCACATAAAAGCAATATCCATCCAAATGCTTTTTTTCATCCTACTGCTTAATGCAATTTATAATAATATCGCAATTGCCCAGGAGCATGAACATGTTCATATGCAGGAAGCAAATTACCTCAGTAAGTTACTGACAAAAAGAAACAAGCCGAATGTGTCTTTTTGCCCCCAGAATAGCATCCTCACAACCATTATCAAACAGATACCTGTGTGAAAAGCTTAAATTTAAGGTGCCCTCCCTGGCTCTGTGCTATTCATGATACAAACCCATGCAGTTCATTACAGCACACAAGAAAAATATTTTGACTCTGTAGTAGCTCTTTCTTGCATATGAATTATGGGTCATTAGCTACCAAACAAGAAATATTTGCTCCCATACGTGGCGTGCAGCCACCTTAAAAGGGACAGTGGAAGCGTGTGCCTAATGAGGTCACCCTGGGAAATTCACATGGAGCCTAGGCAAGTCTAATTAACAAGGTTACAGAAACAG
This sequence comes from Scolopax mira, assembly GCA_004320125.1. Taxonomy (NCBI): domain Eukaryota; kingdom Metazoa; phylum Chordata; class Aves; order Charadriiformes; family Scolopacidae; genus Scolopax; species Scolopax mira. The sequence goes on from BJBW01021243.1 coordinate 9,858, forward strand.
GGACTGCAAGAAGATGCTGCTTCACTTCTCAGGCTGGGCTGTACAGATGGCACTTACTCCAAACTGTCCCACTTTACGTTAGAAAGTCTTTAATAAGCAAGTTCAACCTACTCAATTTCAGGCTGAACATATTCAAGAACCCGGCTCAAACTGGTCTTGGGGAATGTGGTGAGAACAACATTTGCAGCTTAACTTTCCACCACAGACCCTGGGAAATTACCTGCAGACCTGCTCCTTGCAGGGAGAGTTTCAGTGAGGGCTGAGCTGAGGATTCATGCCAGGATTTAGACACCTAAACGTACAGGTGTCTTATTTTCTTCATCATAAGTGATTTGGTTGTGGCAACACAAGATGCTGATGCTCCAGGAGGCGCCGAGTCAAGCTCAGGCATATCCTAAGCCATAATCAATCCACGTTGACTCAAATGTCTGGATATGAAAGGAATGAGTTGTCTATGTCCAGAGGCTAAGGGCAGGTACAAAACCCATAAAAATCACTAAAATAAAGGCCATGAAGTGTCCATTTAGCTTGACTGCCCTGCACAACGTATCAGGAAGCTGGGGAGAGGTAGGGGCAGCAGTTGCTGGGAGAGTGCAAGAGAAGAGGAACTTCATTCTGACAAAAAAAAATGCAGTTGGCACGTTCAAAGGTGCAGAATGAAAGAAAGGAGTTCAGTAACTGGCAGGTTCTCAGTGAAGTAAGAGACAATGGGTTATTTCATCTCTGAGAATTGCAAACTTCACCATAAAATAGCATTCCTCTGCAGGAGACTCAATACCAAGTTAAACAGGAAACTAGTTACAGACAGAAAAATATATGGTCTGAGAGAGTTAATCAAAAGAAAGATCAAAATGTCCAAAGAACTGGATATTACAGAAAAACTTTGACTGCCAGTGTAGAATAAGGAAAAAAAATATAACTTCTAAAATGGAAGGCACCATCTTCCAAATGGAACCTAAACCATTTGCAATTTCATTATGCATTGCACAGTACTCACTTTACTGATCCATGGTGGAGAGGACATTAGGTGACCCAGGTAAAGTCTGAAGAAGAGCCGTCGCAGGCCTTTAAACCGTGGTGAATGGGGCAAAATTAAAAAAAAAAAAAGAAAGATATAAACCACATCTGCAATTAAATTATAACTCAGCTACTCAGCTAGAACTAGGCATGCACAAAGTAAAATGAATTCTAGTTCGGTTTCTCAGAGAAAATTAGATAGTACTGCTTAAAAAAAAAATAAGTGAGAGAGAGAGAAAAAAAAAGAGCATCCTTTTGCAAATGCATTTTTCTACATTGTGCTTTTAACTACCAGCTCTTAAGTTGTGTCTGAAGGAGCCAGGGGAAACACATTAGGACCTCTCCGCAAGCGCTGTGTTTGAACATGGTTGGCTTGGGGAGAGGGGGAAGGAAAGATTTCCAGACTCTGTATAGACAGAGCCCGAGGGCTGTTGGCATAAGCACAAAGCCAGAGGAGCGAGTCAAGAAAAAGGAAAAGAAAATGCCTTTAGAGCGGGATTCACCAAAGAGACATTAAACAGCAAACAGCTGTCAGGGCCTCGGAGAGCAGCGCTTAATAATTAGGTCACTGCTCAGTTGCAGAGCTCTTTGGTGGACGGTGAAGGTGTTCTACAACAGGAGACAGAAACCTGCCGAAAGACAATCTTGTCTGCCCCTTCCAGAAACCCTCCTGGATTCCCTGGTTCAGTTTCCACCATCATAGGGATCAGACTGCCAGGGCAACGCTTAGAGCAAATGGGGGGTTACCTTCCAGAGCTGCTCATGGCTGGTCTCCAGGAGTTAACAGGAGTTCTGTGAGGCCACAGTCGCCAGCAGCACCCTTCCGAGCAGCTCACCACATCGTCTGGGGGAACGATGGACCTACCAGCAATTTCTGTGTGGAGGGACACAGTGCAAGGCAAAGTTACCGATGTGTTTAAAATGTCTCGCTTCCCTGTGACAGGACTCAAAGGGTCATGATTAATGGAGCAGGTTCAAGCTGGAGGCCTGTAACCAGTGGTGTCCCCCTGGGGTCTATACTTGGTCCAGTCCTGTTCTATATATTCATCAGTGACATGGACAAGGGGACAGAGTGTATCCTCAGC
>BJBW01021268.1:0-12526 GCA_004320125.1 Scolopax mira
TCTCCTCAGAGCTGCTCTCCAGCAGGTCCCCCCCACCCTGTCCTGGTGCAGGGGGTTATTTCTCCCCAGGGGCAGCACCTGCACTTGCCCTTGTTAAATTTCATTAGGTTTCTCTGGGACTTTGGGAGATGAGAAAACCCCACAGGGAAAGGGGGGGATGCACCAAAGGGGGCTGGAGACCCCGGTGAGGGGTGCAGGGAAGCGGGGACGGAGCCCCAGCCAGTGGGGTCTGGGCTGGCAGGGAGGGGTCACAGCGATTCAGGCTGTTGGCAAAGCTGGGAGAAAACCAAAACAACATCTGTCCCTCCCGCAGCTCGGCTTCTGTCAACATTTCCAAGGCAAATTTTAATTGAAATGTGAAACTTTTTTTTTTTAATTATTATTATTTTGTTGTTGTTGTTGAAGCAGCTCTGAGAGCCCTTAAAGGAACAGAGGCAGGAATTTCCACTTCCTGCAATTTTCACGATTTCCTGCCGTGTTCCCCCTTCCCCATTTCTCTGCCTGACCCCATCCCAACATCATTTTGGGGGGGTGGGAAGGAGGGGTTCAGCCCTGGTCCCACCTCTTTGCTCGGGGGGGCATTCAGCCCCAGCCTCAGCCCTTCCATCCCTCCGAGATGCTGGGATGAGACCCCAGCACCTCCCTTGTGTGTGTCCCCCCCCCCGGGCTCCAGTAATGGCTGGAGGGGCTCCTGGGGGGGGGGGAAAGGGCTCTGTTGTTAGTGCCCCGGGGTGTGGGATGGGGGAGCTTTGCAAAAAAACCAACTCCAGTTGGTTCCAGACAACTCCTCGCAGACTCCCCAGTCTGCCCAGCTTGTACTGGGGGGAGTGACCCGCCGTGGCGCTGACCCCCTCCCCTTCACCCCCCTCCTTGTAAACCAACTGGTGCCAGCGCATCACAAACCGCTCCATTCATTCCTTCCTTCCTCCCTAACGAACTCCACTCGGCCTTAATTATTGATGCTCCCCGAGAGTGAGTCAGCGGAGAGCTGCTGTGTGGAAAGAGGAGAGCCCCGGTAACGGGACACTTCCCCAGCAGATGCCTCCTCACCTCCAGTCTGGCTGAAAATACCTCCTGGGGAGCATCCTCCACTGGGATACAGCATCCCTGACCAGTATGTATCATCCCCAACTGGGATGCAGGATCCTTGACCAGGATGCAGCATCCCCAACCAGAACACAGCATCCTCAACTAGAACACAGCATCCTCAACTGGGATACAGTATCCCCAACTGGGATGTAGGATCCTTGACTGGAATGCAACATCCTTGACCAGGACACAGCATCCCCAACACCTGGGCATCCCCTCACTGTCCCTCCAAGCCCAGGCATCAGCTCTGGTTTCAAACCAGTTTCAGACAGGGCAGAGCTGTGGTGCCACCCTCCTCCTGCACGTCCCAGCTCAAGCACTTGCTCCCAGCGAACAGGGACTGAGGGGATGTGACTGGACCCCCCCCCCCAAATCCTTGTGCAGTGTTTCACACCAGCTCCACCAGCCAGAAGAACTGAAGTTCAGTAAAACCTCCTGCCTCCCGAGACAGAGGAGCCAGGAGGTGCCCAGCTGGGAAGAAAAGGAGGAAAAACCAGAGGTAACTGGAGCTGCAGCAGCAAAAGTGGAAGAAATGAGAGGCCCATGAGGGTGAATGGGAATGAGACATGAGGGTGCTCTGAGCATCGAAGGAAGGGATATGCCATAAATCTCCCCCACCCAAGGAGGGGTGGGGGTGGTTTCTCCATCCCCTCCCCGCGGCCCCCACCCCTCTCACCCCGCCTGGGTCTCGCCACCAAATTAAAAGCGAACCGCTCACGGCAGCAATAATTCACCCAACGTCTAATGCTCAACATTTTGTCAGGATTATCCCGATTAACCCAGAATTAATCCTGATCTCAATGTTAACAGGATTAGTGTTAAAATCGGATTAGTTTTTTTCATAAACCGGACCCCTTGACTAAAGCAAGGGTCTTTTCCCCACCAGATGTGCACAGCCTGCGCCCGGCAGCCAGATGTGGGCAGGAGCCGGGCAGGAGCTCGATCCCCTGCGACGAGCCCCGGGGCAGGGATGGAACTGGGTACCCCCCCAACGAGCATCTCCCTGACACCACCATCCATCACCCCAACCCTGCAAAGCACAGGACCCCCTGAAGGTGACAAGCAGGATCCTGACACCAAGATGTCATATTTCCAAGCACAAAACACCCTCTCACCCTGGGACACGGCCCAGCTGGCTCCACGAGGGACACGGGTGGCTGCTTGTCCCCTCTCTGCATTTATTTTCGTTCCCCCCTTTCTGCTGGCACCATCAGCCTCCTGCCTTCGCCTGCCCGATGAATATTTAAAAGCCTGGATCCTCTGCAGCCTCATGAATATTGACAGCTGCTGGTTGCCTGCCCTGCGGGGGTGGTGGTCCCTCTCTGGGCACTGGGGACAGTGGCAGCATCTGCCTGGTAGATGGGAGTGGGATGTCCCCAGGGGAGAAGGCATCTCCCCACCACACCGTACCGTGCCGTTCATCCCCCAAAACACCCATTTTCTTCCCAAAAAAGCAGCGTTGGAGTGGTCTTGCCACTTGCAGTGGGTCAGCAGAAGATGAACCCAGGGCAGGGTTGGGACCAGCCCCAGGAGAGGGGACATGCTGTGACCCCTCATGCCCATCTCCCAGCGCTGGGTGCCACCTTGGCTCCCACGGGGAGGGTAACCATTAACCTCCCAGCAGAGGCAGCCGGGTTTTCCCTCCTGGAATGGTTTTCCCTGTGCCCCACATCCAGCCTGGCATTCGTGGGGACAGGAGCTACGAGACCTCAGACCAACGGGCTGGGGGGGTGGGGGGGGGTTGCCCAGGAATAACCTTGATCCAGCACCTCCAGGGAGGCTGATGAGGTCCCAGGGATGGCTTACAGAGGGGTATATGGCAGAAGATGCTTTTGGGGGGGGCGGGTCGTGAGGATGCTAGTCCTGCCTCCCTCCCTGCCACCTCGGCCCCACCTGGATGCTCTCTCCCCCCCCAGACCATCCTCTTCCTCGCTGGGGATGAGCGGCGGCCGCCTTCGATCCCTGCTCTCTGGCGACGCCGCCGTGTGTGACAGCAGCTTCCAAAAATAAGCAAATTACTGCATCCTTCAGGGACGCCGGCGGGTGGGAAGCAAAGCCAAGCGTGAGAAAGCAGCAGAAAAGGGGGGAAGGGGGGGGAAGAGAAGGGACAAGGACCTTCCTCCCCCCCCCCTCACTGCAGCCATGGAGAGAAGGGGGACACTGGGGTTAGCAGAATTAGTGCTGGGGACTTCACAGTGACAGGTGACAAGACTCAGCTCTGTGGCATTTGAGGCATGATTTGCTTTAACAGCTGTACGGGGTGGGGGGTGAGGGGGGTGGGCTCTGGTTAACATGTGCCGGCGCCTCTTGGGAAAAAAATCTCAAAAGGACAAAAAAGAAAACCCAAACCAAAAAAAAACCACCCCGATTTCAGCAGGAACAGCTGTAGATAAACACCCCCCAAATCTGGGATATCGGCCCAAAACACTGCTGCAGGTGGGGCTGGTGCTCTCAGGCAAGTCACCCAGTCCCACCGTGCCTCAGTTTCCCCCTTCCTACACCGAGGATGTGACCCTCCTCCCTGCCACCGTGATAAATAGCGACGGCACCCAGGATTCGCCACAAAACGGAGTGCTGGAGAGCAGCACCCGGGGACAGGACAGAAAACCAGCCAATTCCCCAAAAACAGAGAGCGAGGAGGAGCTGCTCAGCCCCCCCGGGTCCATCCCCTCCTCCCACCAGCAATTAAATATTCCGGGGTAAATGCCCGGCCCCGAGGAGCGCGGTGGCCACCAAGGCCAGGGGGTTGGTGCAGAGCGAGGGGATTACAAGAGCTAAACCCACCTGGTTTCTGCTCGTCTCCTACAATAAATTCTCACCCGACCACCGGCTCAGGAAAGGGAGCTGGAAAGGGCCCCCCCCATTCCCAGGAAGCCCCCAGCCCTGGCCGTGCCCGAGGAAGAGGAGTCACAGCCCCCATCAGAGCACTGGCTGCTGCTGGAGCTCTGCAGTGCCAGTACGACGTGGGTGACACAGCCCCAGACGCTCGTTTTAAAGACAAAAGTGTGTCGTGTGTGTGTGTCCCCCCCACCCACCCCCCCAACCTGTCTCCCTTCCACATCCCAGTCGTGGGGTTTTTTGTTCCCCACAGAGTTTTTCGCTTGACTCCCTTTGATGTTCCTTCAAAGTCCCACCACCAAAGGAGCTCCTACGAGGCTCTGCCTTCGGGTCTTCCCACTCCTCCCCCAGCCCACGAGTGACAGTGAGGAGCCAGCCCCCAGACCCACAGCCCCCCAGCCCCCCAGAACTGCCCCACAGCTCCCCATGGAGCCCCACTGCACCCCCCAGGAAGGGATGTGCCCCACGGGCAGAGCCAGGGATGTCCCCCCCTGGAGTCCCACAGTGCTGGGATGCTCCCGTCCAGGAGAGGCTGACACCCCAAAGATGGGTTTGAGTCACCCCAAAACACCTGGGATGGGGGCCTATGAACTGGGATGAGGGGCTGTGAGCTGGGATGGGGGGCTGTGAGCTGGGAAGGGGGGCTGTGAGCTGCGATCATCCCCCTGTCCCCCATCAGTTGGGGCTCTGGTCTCAGCCTCTCCCCCCCTTTTTTGGCAGGGGGGACAGAGAAGGGCTGGTTCTGCACCCCCAGCAGCGGGAGGGGACACACAGGGAACCTACAGGGTCGTGAAAGATTTATTTTAGGGAGAAATCCAGGAGGAGGGGGGGAGGAGCAGGCGGGGGGGAGGTAGCTTTCCCAGCTGAATGCCAAGCCTACGGAAGACCCCAGGGGACACAGGTGGCCTCGAGGAAGCCCCCGGCACCTGCTTGCCAGGGTCAGCCTCCCCGCGGGGCTCTGCCCGGGACAAGCTGTCCCCAGGTGCCACCGGCTCGTGCCCCCACTCGGTAGTGGGGTCAGGAAGCCGGGGGCAACCTCCCTCGGCCAGGAAACCGATTTAACCCGTGAGGTGGATACAGCCCGGGACGATGCTCCCACTTACAATCCCAGCTCGGGTGGAAAAGTACGTAGTTCCAGCACATACAGCCTCGTGTGGCTGGATTGATGGGGGGGGGGAATGGGACCCCCTCTCTGGGGACCCCTTAAAGCTTGTCCCCATTTCTTACTAACAAAAAATGGAGAGAAAATATTTTTTTTTTCAAAAATGTTAAATTCTTTTTAAAAATTAAAAGAAAAAAAAAAATATTTTTAAAAAATCAAGGGGTTTGTGCCTTCCCCCCACCCCCCCACTGTGACCAGCCCCAGGAATGTCCCCAAGAGCACGTGGAAAGCAGGTGGTGAGAGCTCCAAAACTCGGCACAAGTGCACATATCCCACATTTTACCGCTCCCCCAGGGAAAGCGCCCGGTTTTTTTCCTACGGGAAGAGCAAAAAACCCCACAGGGAAGGAGGAGGAGGATGGAGGGGGGGGGGATGGACATGCCAAGGTCACCTCTCCCAACCTCCCCCAGCCACGTGCCTGACCTTGAGGTGTTGCCAGCGCATCTCGGGGAGGGGGGGGAGGATGAGGAGGAGGGAGGACACGGCGTGACATGCGTACTCCGAAAAAACACCAGACAATAGGGCAACTGTTTGCAAGGTGCTGGCAGGAATCACCAGTTTCCCCCCCCCCCATTTTGGGTGGCCGGGAAGATTTCGGTGTTTAGGCACAAAGATTTCGGTGCAATAAAGCAAAGATTCATTTTTTTGGTTGGTTTTGGGTTTTTTCCCCCAATTCTGCCGCTGCCTGTGGATGAAGAGGCTGGTACCGAGAGGAGGATGGAGACGGAGATGCGATGGGCAACGCGGGACAGAGCTGCCCCCTCCCCTCCTGGCACCACCCCCTCCCCTCCTGGCACCACCAGCCCAACCAAAAGGTCTGAAGGTCCCTCAACGCACCGAACACACACCAAAAAACCACCAAAAAACCACCAAAACCACGGCATTTGCATGGGAAAACCTGTTCTTCCTGGACTCCCCCCGTGTCACCTCCTGCCACAGCCCCCAAAACCCCCCCAAGTGTCCTCCCCATCAGCTTGGAGGGGGAGATGAGGAGCCCCCCAGAGGGGGATGAGGTGCTGGGAAGGGACAGACACGGGCTTGGCAGGGCCACCAAAGGCAGGGGACAGGCTTTGCTGGGCAGCTCGAGGAGGAGGAAGAGGAGGAGGCTGAAGATCTCCCTCCTCCCTCTGCCCTGGGAACAGGTCCCCGAAGGCGGCTCCGCAGGTGGATTTCCCAACCCCTCCCAAAACAGGCTCTTTTCTATCCTTTTCCCAAAATGAAGAAAAATCAAACTCGGCAGCAAATCAAACAGCTCAGAAGCAGCAGGATTTGACTGAGAGGGGTCTAAATGGGGGGGGAAAGGGGGGGGGGGGGTAGGACACGAGCTCACCCCTCCCAGAAAACAGATTTGTACCCACACAACTCGACCCGAAAAGCAAAAAGAACCTTCTCAGGAGCTTCAAACCGCTGCTGGGCTGAGAACGAGCTACTTTGGCTACAGGAACCCACCCCAAAAAACAACACCCGCCACCCCTGAGCCCCCCCCCCCTAGATGAGGCGAGGGTGGAAAAGCTCATGCAATTCAAAGAGAAGGAGGAAAAATCCGCAATACTGACCTTAAAGCTCCAGTAGTTGGGTTGCTGAGGGACAACAGAACAAGAGAAACGGAAGAAAAGAAAAAAACAAAACAAAACACAAAACAACAAAAAAAAAAGACCATTAAGATTCCGCTTTGACTTTTTCTTTTTCTTTTTTTTTTTTTTTTTTTTTCCTTTTGAGACTTGTTGCCTTTAAGCTGCAGACATTAAACCCGCTCTCCTTTCTGCTCTCCAGTCCCCTCCCAACGGGGGTTGCTTAAGTTTCAGCCGCTCGGGGCTGGCGGAGGGGAACGGGATCGTGCAGGCAGGGACAGGGACACGGGTATCGGATGCAGATCGGGACGGCAGCCCAGTATCGCTCCCGGGGTCACCAGTATGCCCACACACCACCCCGGCACGTGCTGGTCAGGCTGCTGCCCTGGGGGTCGGGGCTGGAAACGGGGATAATTTTGGTTTTTCAAAGGGATCGGTGCTGGAGGAAGCGGTTTAGTGATGGGGTTGGGGTTTTTTGCTCAGGGTTAGGTTGACGGTTGGACTAGATGATCTTGAAGGTCCCTTCCAACCCAGATGACTCTGTGATTTTTTTTTAAAAGGATCTTCCATTCCCTCCCCACCCACCCCCCCCCGTGTCCCTGCCACCTCCATGGCGGTGCCACCGGTGTCAAGCCGATGTGCTGCCGCGAGTGACAGGAGCTGGCAGGGCTTGCAGCCTGGCAAGCTGCAGACATGGGGACCTTTCTTCTCCCCGGCCACCCAGTGAGAGGTGGCACCACCAGCCCCCAGGATGCTCAGAGCTGGGGCTCGCTGACACCCCCACTGTTTTGAGACACACCCCCCCCCTTCCCAGGGCAGCAGGAGCCTGGCGATGCCTTAGGGGACACCGTGGGGACCGAGAGCTCCCCGGGTGATGCCAAGCAGTTCAGAGCATGGAAAAAAAATTGTGTGTCCCCTCCCCACCCCAGGTGGGTCCCCCAAAGCCCACAGAGCAGCTCCAGCTGTGCCCCCAGACTGTGCTGGGAGAGGGGGAGGTGACATCTGGTGACAAGTGGCACCATCCACCTCCTCGCTGGAAGGGGAAGGAGCGTTTCCACGTCCCCGCGAGGTCCTGCTGATGGGGGGGGTGGGAGAAAAGGGCACAGAAGAGGGTTTGTCCCAACGGTTGGGTTTTTTTATTGGGCTCAAAGTTCTTGGTTGCTCTTTCCTCCCCTTTCACACCCACCCAGTGCCTCACCTTTCCACGGCATTTCTTTCCCCTCCACAGTCACCACGGCTGCAAACCAAGCCTGTTACTGAGACGATGATGGTTTTATACTAATTATTATTATTCTAAATAAAAAGCCAGCTCCTGCACCAAGCCCCCCGTCCCCACCAGCCCCTGCAATGTCTGAGGAGCCTCCCGTCGTGGTGCTCTGGGGACAGAGAAAGGTGTTGCAATAACCTTAGATCCATCACGGAGTATTTATCCAAGGACTTTTAACAATCCACTCGCCGATTTGGCAGGGTATTATTTTGCTGGGGTATTAACCCTTCTGCTGACAAGGTAAATAAAGGTCTAGTCTATGAGAACAAACACAAATTCGCTCTTGAGACTCCCCCCAGGCCCCAGCAGGATGCTCTTATTCCAATTCAAGCTGTGGTTCACGTTAATATCATTTACACCAGTAGACCCAGGCTGAGTTCTGCCTTGACCAGACCAAAACCAGTTAAAAAGTGATTGAAGTCAAACAAGTTCAGTGTTTTCACTCACGAGCCTCAAGGCACAAAGGTCTTTTCCAAGGGCACACCGTGACTCAGAAGCAGGACCAGAAATAGAAGTCCAGAGCCGTGATTACCAGGTACCATTAGATAACATCCAGCAGGATCCCAACCGATCCTGGCTTTTCCAAAACACCAGGAGCTTGAAAGTGAGAAAATGCCTTGCGGTACTAAACGGAGCCATCCATCCTATCTAGCAATTAACCTATCTGGCAATTAGCATGCTGTGCCAGCTGCACCAGCAGCTCTTTGCAGCCTGAGCTCCTGGGGCAAGATGCTGGGGGGACAAGATGTTGGGGGGATGGTGCTGGTGGGATAAAATGCTGGGAGGGCAAGATGCAGGTGGGGCAAGATGCTGGGGAGACAAGACACTGGTGGGATGAGGTGCTGGGGTAGATGAGACTCCGTGAGGGCAAGACACTGGTGGGATAAGATGCTGGGGTAGACAAGATGCTGGGGACAAGATGCTGTGGGGATGAGATGCTGGGGTAGATGAGACACTGTGAGGACAAGATGCTGGTGGGATGAGATGCTGGGATAGACAAGATGCTGGGAGGGCAAGACGCTGGGGGGAGCAGATGCTGGATGGGCAAGATGTGGGGGGACAAGATGCTGGGGGGAGCACTGGTACCTGCCTGGCCACGCACGGGAACAAAGCCCAGACTGCAGCAACCTCCCGTCCCACTGCGGGCACGAGGGGAGAGGGATTGATCAGCTCCTGAGGGGTTTGAGGTGCCCTGCCTTGATTCGGAACCATCTCGGGCGAAGCTGCACAGGGTTTTGTAACCCTGCTTCTGCTCGGCAGCCTTCATCCAACCCCCCCAGGGCCCTTAATAAACTTCACCGGTTTCAAAGAGACAGGAGTAAATCCTTCACCCCCTTCCCTTGCCCCTCCAGCAACTGGTTCTTCCTCCTCACCACCAGTACGCCCAGTCAAGGAAGAGGGAGCAGAGCCCCCCTCCCCGCCCCCAGTCAGGGAGGATTCCTGGAGGGATGGAAATGCTGCCTTCACCCCCAGGGATGCTCACATCACCCCCCCACCTCCAAACTCCTTTGTGCTTCCAATGGCTGCAATGGGCTCCACAATGGATTGGATATTTCCAAATAAAATACTCCAAGCACCGCCAGGAAGAGCTGTGGCCAAACCAGTCTATCCCAGTCCCCGAAGGGCTCAGATCCAGTCTGTGGCAGGAGACAACTCTTCTGACTTTTTCCTTCTCCCACCTTCCCCCCCCCCGTTATTTTGCTGTCGAAGAGTCTCAGTAATTTTCCTCAGACCCTGATATTACTGATCCTATCTCGTGCCAGCCCTTGGTATGTGTTTTATTTATTATTTTAGGATGACTGGACAGGCTTATCACAAAGTCCATAAATTACATCCCCACCACACACTCTGCATCAACCCAGCCGTGAGCTTGTCTGAACCCCAAGTGCCGTGGGAGGGAATCGAGAATATTCTGGAAGTGATTTGGGCTGGTTAGAGTGACCCAGAGCATGGCCATGATGGCACCCACCCTCTCCCAGGGCTCCAGAGGGCATCACCTGGGTCCAGCCCCAGAAAAGCTCCAGGAATGGTGCAGGACCCCCAAGTGGAGCCGGGAGGGGGGGTTGGATGGGAGTCAGGGATGAGCTGCCCAGACCCTGCCGAGAGGCAGGACCATCCAGGGCTGACAATCTGGAGCTGCCAAGCGGGCGATGGACACCCCCACACAGACCTTTTGGGGGCAGGGGGGGTCCTCCATCTGTCCTCACAGGCACTGCTGCCTCCCCGGCGCCGTGCCCAGCCCGTCCTGCTCATCCTCCATCCTCCCCAAACCTCCCAAAGCAGAGAGAACACCCCCCCCGGGGCACAAGGACCAAAGGGGTGGCAGTGACAGGGGACCAGGGTGGCAGAAGCATCCTTAAATGCAGCCACCAGGTCCCCCAAAAAAGCAGGGGACAGGGGGCCAGCACGGGCGGCAGCCGGCCAGGCTGGCAAGGGTGGATTTGTCCAAAGAGAAGGGAAGAGGAGAGAGGGCCAAGGTAGAATTAACATATCGCTGGCTCTTCAAAAGCATCAAAGGGAGATAATGGTCTGAGAGAGGATCTGAAGCGACAGCAGCCTCGTTACAAGCGATGAACCAGGCAGCTCGGCTGGCAGCAAGCGGGGGGGGGGGGGGAGAATTACAAAGCCTGAGATGATAATTACAATGAAAGTCATGTCCACGATGCTGCAAAACGATGGGCTAACTAGGACAGGCCTCCCCCCACCCCCCAAAAAAAAAAAGAAAAATAAAATAAAAGCAGAGATGTGTGTGCACTCAGGAGCTGGAACACGAGCGGAAGCACAAAATGGGGGGAATGGGGGGGAGGGGGGTTGAGATGCTCCTGGGAGCCCCCAGCTGTGAGGGCACCCATGAACACAGGAATGGTCAGAGAAACACACACACACACAGAGGAAGAGAGGAAAGAGAAGAGAGGAAAAGCAGAAGAGAGGAAAAGCAGAAGAGAGGAAAAACTGGGGAAACGCTGAGAAGAACAATTTGTAGTTAAGTTTGAAATAAAATAAAATAAAATAAAATAAAATAAAATAAAATAAAATGCTCAGATTCCAGGAGAAGGGCGGGAGGTAAATGGAATCCAAGCGAGTCACTGCCTTGACCAAGGCTGCCCTGGTTGGCAATTACAGCACAAACCTGGGGGCAATTAAGAAGGCAGGATGGAACGTGTCCCCCTCGCAAAGGGACAGAGTCCCCGTCCCCAGCGCCCCCCTCCGAGGGGACAGGGGCAGCTCCAGCGGCTTCTTAATTAACTCATTTTCAGGAGTTCCAGTTTCTGATAGAGTCGCCCTCGGGCGCAATGTCTTGACAAACAAAAATCTCCTTCAAAAATAACAGGAAAGTGAATTTAATCTGGTTTTCCTTATTAAAGTTTGCTTGTGGGGGTTTTTTGGGTTTTTGGTTTTGCTTTTTTTGTTTTGGTTTGGTTTTTTTTTTTTTTTAATGCTTTTCAGCACAAGAGGAACTGAATTAAAGCAGAGAGCGGGACGCGAAGGGCACCTGGACAGATCGAGGGGTGACACCGACACTGGGCACTGAGGGTGATGTCACCCGGTGATGGGGGAAGGTCCTCCCAGACCTGAGCATCCCACCAGGCAGAAGCACTGGGTCCCACCAGGCTCCTAAGAGTCACCCAACCCAGACAGACACACACCCCCCCGCCATGAAAAGGGCACCGAGGCGCTTGCTTTGCCCCTTCTCTTCCAGGCACAGGCATCTTGAGGCAAAGGCTTGGGTTTTCCACCACTCCTCTCCATCCCCCAGCCCAAAGAGGCTCTGGTGGCCACCAAGAGATGCCACAGCAAGGTTGTCACAGCAACGGACCCCTGGCCCCAGCTGCATGTCTCAGAGTTGGTAGGACCATGAAGGTTCTGTGGTTCTGTGACCCCACCGTCCCCCCCGTCTGCAGCAGCCCTCTCTCCAGGAGAGGTTCCTCATCTCCTCAACAGCAGCTACAGCCTCCACCGACACGGCGGCATCCCCGAGACAGCCCAGGTGACACCAGAACCCAAATGCCCTTGGACATGGGTGGGTTTGTGCCCCCGACCTTTACTCAAACCCCCCTCCGTTCCCGATCATAGAATGCTATGGGGTTGGAAAGGACCTCTGGAGATCATCCCATCCAACCCCTCCACCTGAGCAGGTCCACCCAGAGCAGGTCCCACAGGAACGTGGCCAGGGGGGGTTTGAATGTCTCCAGAGAAGGAGACTCCACCAACTCTCTGGGCAGCCTCTGCCAGGGCTCTGACACCCTCAAAGTGAAGAAGTTCCTCCTCATGTTCAGGTGGAACTTCTTATACTCAAATTTGTGCCCATTTCCTCTTGTCCTGTCCCTGGGCACCACTGAGAAAAGACCAGCCCCATCCTCCTGACACCCACCCTTCAAGTATTTGTAAGCATTGAGCAGATCCCCCCTCAGCCTTCTCTTCTCCAGACTAAAAAGCCCCAAGTCCCTCAGCCTCTCCTCACAGGAGAGATGCTCCAGGCCCTTCATCATCTTTGTAGCCTCTGCTGTCCCCTCTCCAGCAGTTCCCTGTCCTTCTGGAACTGGGGAGCCCAGAACTGGTCCCAGTGCTCCAGATGGGGCCTCCCCAGGGCAGAGCAGA
>BJBW01021278.1:7437-19249 GCA_004320125.1 Scolopax mira
TTTTTTCTTTTTTCTTTTTTCTTTTTTCTTTTTTCTTTGGCACGAGTGTTGAAACATGTTGCAGAAACCTATCCCAGGGTGGAAGAGTGTGAATGTTGTATGGGTTTGGGTGTTTAGGTGGATTTTTTTATAATGGATTTTTCTTTTTTTTTTTTTTTTTCCATAAAAAGGCTGAGCGAAAGGGGAAGTTTCCTTCCCCAAAAGGAGCGAGTTAATATTTGCGGGGAGCGAGAGAGGGTCGCAGCTCCCGGTGGGGGAGAGCCCGGCCGGTGGCGGCGATGGGCGCTGGCGGGGCGGACCCGCCTCCCCACCCCGGGATGCACTGCCGGAGGCAGGGGGGGTGAAGCGGGGAGGGAGAAGAGGCTCTGCCGGGGGTCGCCGGCTGCCGGGGCCTGGGTCCGCCGGCGGGGGGTGGAGGGGGATCCCCGGGCGGGGTGTGTGGGGGTGTCTGGGTGCGGAGGGGGGGGTCCCGCTGCAGCCGCTCTCGAGGAACGGGACGGCCCGGGCAGCACAGCGGCGCCCCCTGGCGGCCAGCGCGGGGGGGGACGGTCCTTTCTGGTTTCCCGCCAGAGGGCTCCGGTTCCCCTCAGCGGGGGGGGGGGGGGGGGGGGAGGGAAGAAAAAAAATATCATAATAAATTTATATAATTTTTTTTAAAAAAACCCCAATTGTCTTGGCGGCGTGTGGGGCTGTTTCTCTCCTCCTCCCCCCTCGGCGGGTGGCGTTTGACAGCGGAGCCGGGCGCCGCCGCGTTTCCCGCCTCCGGCCGTGTCCCCTCAGCGCTCCCCCCCGCCTCCTCCCTGCCAAGGGCCTGAGGCGGGCCCGGGGGTCGCCGCTCCGGGCAAGGAGATGAGGGCACCCCACAGCCTCCCGCGCACCCCCCGAAGGTGGAGGAGGCCCTGAGGGAACCCTCATCCAGCGGCTGAGCCCCGCGATGGCGGAGTCGCCCATGAGCTGCGGCTTCACACCTTTCCCCTCACACCCCCGCCGCTGCTCCCTTCACCCTGCCGGTGTGGTGTGGGCGCTGGGGGGAGGT
This sequence comes from Scolopax mira, assembly GCA_004320125.1. Taxonomy (NCBI): domain Eukaryota; kingdom Metazoa; phylum Chordata; class Aves; order Charadriiformes; family Scolopacidae; genus Scolopax; species Scolopax mira. The sequence goes on from BJBW01021278.1 coordinate 8,474, forward strand.
GGGACAGAAGGGGTCCCCCATCTCTCCCGGGGCAGAAGAGGTCCCCTTTTCTCCTGAGAAGCAGGCGAGAAGGCAGAGCCCGCCCTTGGGGTGATTCTTGTACGATGCGGGTGAGCGCCGCGACCTCCTCGCTTCTCTGCCATCATTTTTCTGCCGCGTCCAAGAGCCCAGAGCCACTTCTGGCATGAATTAAGCGGAGGCCTGGGAGGGATGTCCTCAGGCAGCAGCTCCTCGGCGGCGGCCAGGGCGAGGAGTTGCCAGAACACACTGTGCTCTGGTCACTTCTCCCGTCTGCGCCCGGGGCTGGAGGCTCCATGGCGGGAGGAGTCCCTCCGTCCACATGCAGCTGCTGGAGGTGGTGAGGAAGGGATGGTTGCCTCAAGGACCTCCTCAGAGGGACCTTTGCAAGTGATAAAGAGCTGAGGAGACGCTCCCCTCAATGGATCGTGGGCGCAGGCAGCGTCTGCCATGTGGCAGCACAGCGGGCTAATTAATCACATGGCAGAGATGTGGTGGTGAAACCGGCGAAGTTAATTAGGCAGCGCGTTCGGTGCGGTTGGTCCATGTCAGCAATTAACCGTTGGTGTGTGTTGGAGAGATGCAGAGGGTCGGAAGGTAGCGGAGGTGTGCTGTGTCTGGGATGGGTCATCTCATGAGAAACCTCTTGTGTTTTACTGTTTTGCCCATAAGTAGGAGCAGCAACCTCAATTCGCTTCTCTCGTGCCATGTTCTGCTAAGGTACCCCCCTCCCCCTCCTTGTTTGTTTGTTGTTTTTTTTTTAATTTTATGTGAACCTGACTTTCACTGCGCAGGGAAGGAGGGTCAGTGGGCAGAGGCTGCTTGTTACGTGTGGAAGGAACGTGTCCAGCTTTCACAATACAGCTGTAGAGCACGTGCTGAATCAATCTCAGCGTGATCTGGGAAGCTGTAGCCTTTAAAGACAGTGTCACCTCTCTGAAAGTAGCTAGTTTCTCATTGTCCTGACTTCAGAGAAATTTGGAATAGCTTTTGGATGGTAGATCTTTAGTCTGTTCCACGCTGGGACAATTCACCGTCTTTCTTAACCTGGAGCTTAAAACAGAAAGGGAGACATGATGTTCTCCCATCTGGTTAAATTAAAATAGCATTGGTGTGAGATCAAGCTTACACTGTAAACTAAACACGAGTTGGAATTTGATCAGAACTTATTGCTCCTAAGAGTTTTTGCTGTGGTAAGGGAAGGTAGCAGTGCCTGCAAAAATAGGAGACCTGCTTTCCCCTCACAGAGAGAACCTCTGCTGCAAGTTTTTGAAGATGTGAAGTTTTGTCAAGGACTTTTGTGCTTAAGAGACAACTGTGCTCAGGGTTGTGCCCGGTTGAAAAACGTAGTGCAAATCACTGGTGTGGATGGGTCTGCCTGTAGTAGCTCCTAATAAAATGGGTCAGTCCGGTTGGAAACGAGCCAGCAGGCAGCCCAAGTTTGGTCACATTACGTGAGGTACTTTTTCAACAGAAGGTGGAAATTAAACACTTACTCAAGTCTGGTAGTCTTGAGCTGGCAGGGTTTTCTTACCGTGTCCACAGTGTTGTGGCTTTCCCTTGCTCTAGGTGTAGTGACACCAAGGGGGGGGCGCGGAGAGGAGGTGGGAAAAGCTTGTGGAAAAAGGTATGGTTAGTAGGATTTTTGGCTAATTACAGTAGACTTAGGGGCAGTATGTCAGCCAGCCAGCAGAGGCTTTTGTAGAGTGCAGGAATGGGACATACAAACCAGTCTTAGAGCAGTGTTTTTTCCCCAGGAGGATACAAGGGAGCAGAGTCAGCCGCAGCCTCTGCCAGCAAAAGGGGAGGAGGCAGGAGCCATCACATCTGACAGCTGTGGGCTGGAAATGCAGGCAGACCCAAACGGGAACCGGGTGTAAGCAGCAGCCTCTGCCTTGTCTTGGACTCTTGAGGAGAACTGCTGGTGCTGGGTCTGCTGTCTCCTAGGCTAGGCTGCCCTGGAGGGGGCTGCGCTGCCACGTTTGGAGAGGGAGGCAGGGGTAATTGCACATTTAATTCTGGCAAATGTAGTGGAACAGCACTCGGGAGAGTTTATGGGAGCCCACTGAGGACCAGAGTGTGAAAACCCTTGTCCATGGAGGGCTGCATGGGAATCGTGCTTGAGAGCCAAAGGGCTGAGAGAATCAGCACTTTTCCTCCAAAGTTTTTCAGTGCTTTGTGTAAGCACCTCGGGGGTAGAGGAGGTTTAAAAAAAAGAAAAAGTGGAGAGATAATTTTTTGGGGGTGGGGATACTTGGCAGGTGTGTTACATTAAGATCCATGGTTGAACAGTGCAATGTTTTTGAGCTCTCTGTGTTCTTGGTGCAGCAGGTGCAATTCCTGCACTGCTCAGTGTCAGGCTAAGTAGCCCTCACAGCCATGAGTGCTTTCTTCTTCTGTACCAATGGTTGAGTACAGCAGTCAGGGGATATCTTGAAAATGGTCTTTCCATGGTTGTCTTTATGTTTTCATATTTCATTGTGGGTGTGATAATTGTGTTTACTGACTGGAAGATGAAGTTGTGAGTTTTTTTTCAGTAAGATTCTTTAAATTGCATTTGTTATGCAGTCACCATCACGGCGCCAGAGGATCAGAGCTCTGTGCTTGTAGGAAAAGTGGAGAGGAATGAGAAGATGAGGTTCTCCCCCTACTCTGAACACATAGCATGGGGCAAAAGAGCTCATGCTAAGAGCTCTCAGCTGTCTCTGAGCGTCGCAGCAGGGTTTGTCACCTTACCAGCCTCTTACTGTGACAGTACTGCAATGAACTTCTGAGGGCAACGGGCCTCCCATTGGCATGTGCCAAGCACACCAGTTCTCCTAGCCAGGGCTGGAGCAGGTGGTGGGTTGCAACATGCAACCAGCCCAGTTTAGGTGCAGCACACCCGTGTTCTAGGAAATAGAGCGTCCTTTCTTCTTCTTCTTCTTGGCCAGTTTCTTCAATTCCAATGTTTCTAGTCCTAAAAGCCAAGGTTGCCTTCTGGAGGCAGAGGGAGATAAAGCATATGGGTAAACATGGAAAGCTAAGCTTGTAAACAGTTTGTCCGAGATTTTTGGCTAGCTGTTGGTGCAGCCAGTGTCTGACACATGGGGAACATGTTTCAGAAGAAGGTCTGGAGCCACTCTGCTTTCACAGGGATTAGAGCTTTCAGATTGTCTTATGGGCAGGTCCATCCTTCACCACCTTTGAGGGTGGAGGAGGCTGTAGGTCTTCCTTTTGTGCTCTCTTCAGACTGCTTGTGTTACTGAAGGAACGAGTCTGTGGTGGTTTTGGCACTTGAGGCTTCCAGCAGTTTCAGGACACAGGGGTTGCTTGAAAGGCCTTCTGGTCTGTGCACACCCATAGGCCCAGTGTGACCTCTAATTTTTTTTTTTTTAATGTTGTGAAATAATGAGGATCATTTTAGTGTTGATCTAAGCAAACATATGAGTGTCTGTTATTTCAGAGCTGGTCCATGGCATTGAAAAGGCTTCGATGTCTGCAGTTCTTACCTTGCACAGCCTCCTGCAGGGAATTACTAGGGCATTACTAGGCCATAGCAGGGCACAGTATGGATTTTTAAAGTTAGTTATGAAATATCCACTTTTGTTTTCTCCATGTACAGCTTGGCTCATGGAAATGTAGGGAGAGATAAAACTCTGGATGGTGTTGGGGGTATCATGGAGTTGTCAGAGTTGGAAGGGACCTCTGGAGATCATCTAGTCCAACTCCCCTGCCAAAGCAGGGTTGCCCAGAGCACATCACTCAGGAGCATCCAGGAGGGGCTTGAAGATCTCCAGAGAAGGGGAGATCTCCACCACCTCCCTGGGCAGCCTGCGTTGGAGTCTTCAGAAAAAAAGTTTTACGGCAGATGGGGCTCAAATTGAATGAAGTCAAGTCCCTGTTCTTGTTCGGGATCCAGTCGTAAAAAGTGCAAAACCCGTGAAGCTAGCGTTGCAAAATAAGTGATATCACATTATACACTCAGCCCTGTCGAGCGTCTGAAGCAGAGATGGGGCGTCTCTGGCAGCGTGCAGTCTGCTCTGTGGAAAGCAGCTGTATTCTTTCCTCCACGCCCTGGGAATAGGTTGCAGCATATATTTCCCAGTGCAACCAGCCCACTCTGGCCATCTACGTATAGGGAATGAAAAGCTCTTGGGTTTTCAGCCCTTTTGGGTGGGAATTTTTAACGTGATGCTGTTATGTTAGAGATTGCCTCATTGGAAAGGCTTGGTCGGAGATGTTTTGCATCTTTTCTGAAATGTTCAGCCTTTGCAGGATAGATGCCAATTCACACAGGCTCATGTGAAGTTTGGGCTGCAGCTGGAAGCTGTGGAGAAAACTTTCCCGAGTGTGAACACGTCACCAGTAGCTTTCTGAAGCTGTTTCCTTATGTCTTGCCATCACGTTCAGTATACCTTGTGGGGGTTTTTGAGTGTTTTAAGGGTAAAGCATTGTATGTAAGTACTAAAGAACTAAAATGCTAATGTAAAAGAACCCGCTGAAATACATATGTGCAGTGCAAGTTCCATAGTTGTAACACAGGTGTCTATCTATTAAATCTGTTTCCATGTTTCTTAAAGCGGTTCAACTGTAATGTCTCCTGGAGAGGGAGAAACTGTTAGTTCAGATTACTTGCCCAAGTAAAGAACTTAAGGGTTGTTTACCTTTAGTAGCATATTTTGACAGCACTATCAGGAAACTCAGGGTTTTGTAGTGAAAAATTTTCAATGACAGTGTTTGACAAACTGTTGTTGAAAGTTGTTACTTACATTGGCTAGATAGTAGATATGTGTAACTACATAGAAGAAGGTCTGTTTATAAACTGTAATAATTGACTTGTAATGCTTTTGTTAGTTTACTTTTGAAATTTTTGGGGTATTTACAGATTCAATATGTGTAACTAAGATCTGGAATAAAAGTGAAGAGATACCATTATGACATGCAATATATTGTTACGTACATACAATTTTTAGCTCTTAGAAAGCGGAGCCTGTAAAGAAAGAGAGAAGCAAATGCAAAGGAGATTGACATCTTTGAATGTCACTCTGGACTCAATAATCTGAAACTTGTTATGGATCTGTATTTGAGAAGGACTTGTTGTCATTGTAACAAATTTCCACCATAAAATATTATATGGAGAAGCAAGAAGCCTTCTGGCAACCTCCTTGCAGATGGTAACGATCACACCGTGGATGTTGACTCACCTTCAAAATTCATGAGAAGTTTGTCGTGGGAGCCCTTTCTGACGTGAACCAGGCTGTTAGCTGTTGTTAAATGACAGGGTAGTTTGTGTTACAGACTTAAAACTACCCAGTGGTTGGATCTGAACTGACAACACCACCCCAGGAAAAATTAATCAGATTATACCACCACCGTATGAGAATGAATTTAAAACAGTGAATAGAATGGCAGAAGATCAATATATTAAGAATTACGAATTACTCGCTGTCCTGCTGAACACCTTTTTTTTTTTTTTTAAAGTCTGTCTGCTTCTCATATAAATGATAAATACTGATGTGCTTAATTACAACACTTGATAACGACACAATGCAATACTAATCACTTCTTTGTTCTTTATTTGTAGGTCAAGATGTTGTTAAGTATAAAAAGTATCTTATGGATGTACTCTACGTTAGTTATAACATACATGCTACCTAAAGGTAAGTCTCTCATATGCAGAACCATTTATTAAAATAAATTTTAGTGTTCCAATTGGTAGAGTATTTCACAGGACTTGGGAGACCCAAATCCGGGAGATTCAGTTTCTGGTCTTGCTTCTGCCATTCTTTTTGCTGCACTGTGTGACTAATGTTGTTTCTGTGTTCTTCTCATTGCCTTACTGATTAATATAGAAAACTCTTGGTGGGCGAGAGTGTTTTGGCCAAGATTTTTGCATGCCTGTCTGATGTCTTCTGAGGTTTGTAAGGGACATTACTATAATTCAACTAATCATGGAATTGTCAGTGTTGGAAGGGACCTCTAGAGATCATCCAGGCCAAATTCCCCGCCAAAGCAGGGTTGCTCAGAGCACATCAGTCAGGATGGCATCCAGGTGGGGCTTGAAGATCTCCAGAGAAGGGGACTCCATGACCTCCCTGGGCAGCCTGTTCCAGGGCTCCATCACCCTCACCGTAAAGAAGTTTTTCCTCATATTTGAATGGAACTTCCCATGTTCCAGCTTGAGCCTATTGCCCTTTGCTTATCTTTGGAAACCACTGAAAAGAGTCCAGCTCCAACATCCTTCAACCCACCCTTTAGATACTTATAAACACGAGCAAAGGCTCATGTTTAGGTCAATAGGCTCATGCAAAGGTCAATAAAGGAGACATTATTTGTCCAGACTAAAGAGTCCCAGCTCCTTGAGCCTTTCCTTGTAAGGGAGGTGCTCCAATCCCTTAATCATCTTCGTTACCAAATGCTGGACTCTCTCCAGTAGTTCCCTGTCCCTCTTGTGAGGCCTGGAGTGAGGGCTTCTTGGGCCTTCCTCTTGGGGGGCCCACAACTGGATGCAGTATTCCAGTTGTGGCCTCACCACACTCTTCCCTGAGCAGCCCAGGATCCCATTGTTCCTCTTGGCAACAAGGACACATTGCTGGCACATAGAAAATGTGCTTTCTACCAGGACTCCCAGATCCCTCTCCTCAGCAGTGCTTCCCAGAAGATCCACCCCTAACCTGTATTGGTGCCTGGGGTTCTTCCTCCCCAGGTGCAGCACCCTACATTTGTCCTCGTTGAACCTCATTACGTTCTTCTCTCCCCAGCTCTCCAGCCTGTTCGGGTTGCACTGATAATAAAGAGACTGCCATAGGATTACATTGTGTAAAACAAAGTATATTGCCTTCTATTCAAGATATTCAAGAATGCATTTTACTCCTTTAACCTGTTCTTCTGAAATGTTTCCCTGTATCTCTTGCTTCTTCGTTTTCCATGATCCACTAGGGAGCTCCTTGCAGTAGATGAGATGAGGGCTGACAGGGGTGGATAATCTTAGTGGAGGGCAGACAGCTTCCATGGGAAGTTCAGCCTGATGCCACAGAGGGACCAGCAAGCAGTGCTGGTGGCATAGGAGCAGGTTCCTGGGATAGACCTAGCCAGGCTGCAGAAGTGATGAATGAAGTGGAGGAGCTTTTGGGCTGCAGGAATACTGGTTCAGCACACCTCCCAGTCCGATCCCAGTACCTGTGTACGACATGTCACACCAGCCTTTTGGGTTTATAGGTTGCAGCTCGCACCCTTTCTGCAGTCAGGGTGGAAGGTGGGGTTCAAGGGAAGCCATTAGCTCCACTTTCTGCTTCGCTCTGCAATCTGTTGAGGAGCAGTTGGGAACATGCCTCTGGAACGTGAAGGCTGGCTGCCAGCCCCTTGTTGTGTGGTGGCTGCCATGAGCTGAGCTGGTGGCAGGTCCCTTGGCTGCTGGGTCTGGAGCAAGGATGTCTTAGGGCAGCTGCAGGTCTTTGCTTTGGGTGGAAAGGAAGAACCCCTACTGTTTCTTTTGGTGATTACATGCTAACACTAAAGTATGTGTTCGTGTGTGGTTGCCATGGTTATTTGAAAGTTTGAGTGGAGTCAGGAAAAGGTCCTCACAGCTGCAGCAGACTCACAAAATTGGGATAATAGATTTTCCAAGACTCAAAGCAAGTTGTTGGTTTGGTGTGTTTTTTTTTTTTTTTTTTTCTTCCCTTATTTTCTTTCCAGGAACTCCTTAAACTGATTTTAGCCTTTGGGAAAATCAAATTATTTTTTTTCTCAGCCTGAACACTGTTAGCAAAGCCTTTAGGTAGGATGAAGAAAAAGGCCATTACACTTACTGGAGCCAGCAAAAAAAAGTGGTGTTTTTTTTTATTTTTTTATTGCAGGTTGCGATCACCATCCTTTCCTATTTCCTACCATTATGTCCTCCTTAAAGCTGGTTTTGTGTTTCCATTCTTCATTAAACATACAAAAGGCCAGGACAATTAGACTCGTCCTCAGGGACAGCAGACTCAAAGCTTTGGGCAGGGGACAGGTCACTGAAACTGAGCTTCCATTTTCTTACTTGTGGAGAGCTGAAAATGATTTGGTTACGAACTCTAACTTGACATTTCAAGCCTTTTTTTTTTTTTTTTCTCCCCTCTTTTTTTTTTTTTTTTTATTTCCTTAGTAAAATGTCTGTTGTTGTAGACTGAGGTTATACTTAGAGGGGGCTTATAAGAAAGATGGAAAGATTTTCCAGGTCACGGGGTAACAGTTTTAGACTGAAAGTGGGTAGATTTAGATGAGATACCAAGAAGAAATTTTTCACTGTGAGGGTGGTGAGGCACCGGAACAGGTTGCCCAGAGAAGCTGTGGCTGCCCCATCCCTGGAGGTGGCCAGGCTGGAGCAACCTGGTCTGGTGGGAGGTGTCCCTGCCCATGACAGGGGTGTTGGAACTTGATGACCTTTAAAGGTCCCTTCCAAACCAAAACCATTCTGAGATGGCACTTCTTGCAGGTTATTTTGCTACTGGATTAGACTTTTGATCTGACTCACTGCCTTGCACAAATGCCAGTGCTGTCAGAATTCAGGGGCTGGGAGTGCATCACTGGAAGTGGGGAGGAGTGGGATGGATCCTTAGAGTGATAGAACATGGGGTGGTACCTTTAGATGTCCCCAGGCTTACTCAACCTTTTATCACATCCTAAATCGCTGGTGTGGTCCCCAGAGTAGAATTTTTAGTACTTAAGCGAGTTCCATATGAACATTCAGTTAAGGGCTTCTCAGGAATATAGACCAGGTTTTGACTGGTCTTTATTTGCCTGAATCTTTCAGAAGGAATTCAGAAAGGCCTTTATGTTCCTAGAATACATTGTGATCTTTGTGGGGTTTATTTTTAAAGTTGGGAGCCATGCTTTTGCTATACAAAGTCTTAAACATGTTCAAAGTATGGCCATGGTGAAGAAGACAAAGATGAAAAACATTTTCCTTTTCATTAATTGATCCAGTAGACTTTGTGAGATCAACTCATATCTTTCTGTTTTGTAGAAGTGTTGGTCACTCTGTTTAATAACATTTTTGAGAATGTGTGTTCCAAGGTTACAGACAATCTTTACAACTACATCTGATTCTTTTGTTTAAAAAAGTACTCTTAAACCAGAAGATACCTCTGCATTTTGAAGAGTTAAACATCTTAGGTTTCAACTTTGCTTATTTTTAAATCCTGAATTTGAATGTAAAATTGCAGCTTGAAATCTTCCATGAAAAACAAATTCCCATGTTTCCATTCCCACAATGAATCGTATCACTCCATGTGATTTAATTAAATAATCACTTCAATATGTTGTGTTGCAATATTTCCTTTTAAAAGCTTTCAGGCAAAATTTTTCTGAAAGTTAAAAATTTTTCTTTCAAAAATCATATGGGAAATTTGTCAAAATCTTTTGAAGTGTACTTTGAAGGTGTAAATCCTGGAATCTGTGAGTCTTAATATTAAACCATAACAAAACTAAAGCTTGATTTAGAACACAGCGATTTATAAGCACACAAAGTTTTATGCCTTCACCACTAATCGTTATTCCAGTCTTTGTTTTCTCTTCCACTCTCATCTTTGTGAATGGTCACATTCATAAATACCTGTCATGTTGGCATGGCGTGCTCATTAGATTTTATGTAGCAACAAAAGTACTTTTCCTTTGAGGGCAAATTAAGAATGGTCTTGCATGGCTTCTTTAAGACTTTAAATTCTCAAGAGCTGTTTGTCAGGAAGGCAGCAGGAAATATGGTGTAAGCTTCTGGGGTCACGGGAGTGCCCCTCTGCAAGACCTTTGCTGTTTGCTCCAGTACGTGTGAAGGATTAATGACAGAAGTTCACGAGCAAGGTTTACGCCTACTGCTAGTGTGGCATTCACTCACTTTGAGCTAGCTAGTGTTAGGAGATTGTAGTTTACAAGCTGGACCTTGTGATTATAGTCAATGCTGGAGTTTATCTTACCTGTTTTACGTGACTATTTGTCGTGCTGTGAGTGAGTATGCTTTCATGGAAGCCCTATAATCCAGAAGACCATAGAAATCCCCTAGATTGAAGTGTGTGATGCGCTCTTTCAAAGCTATAAAAATAATATTCCAGTTTAAACATCAGTTTATCCAATCACGTTTATGTGCTAAATGTGCTATAAAATGTATGTCTGCATGCCTGTGATCTCTGCATATGTTATATTGAATTCTTCAGCTGCCATTTACATTTGCCTGGCTTCCTGTGAGTTTCTTGCAGAATACAAAAGTAGTTGACTCTTCATCACTCAGTGCCACCTACTTTTATTCTGCTTTGCTCAGACCACAAATCACCTGGTAAAAAAATCAGTGAGAGGTTTTGTAGGATCTCAGTCTGTTACCTCTGCTGTCAGAGTTTCATACAAGTTTCTGTAAAACGTGCATTCATTTTTATTTCCTTAAAAATCCTTAAAAGATTTATGGTTAATGAAAAGACTTCTCCTGATCTCAGTGTTAGTAGTCAGATTAACAGAACATATAATTCCATTGATCCTTTCTATTGCTGCTGGTTGCCAGAGCAATAAAGCATATGTTTAGGTAGGATGTTGATGAACTAAAAACAAGATTCAAGCTTTTTTCTTTCATAAATTTGGCTTAAAATAAGTAGAATTTATTATTCCTTAAGCATGTGTTTTGTATGCTTACTCAGCATCAGCATTGTGTTCAATTCAACTTAATTCCATGGCAAAATTGTGCCTCTAAGCAGTGTCACTTCATGTAAGGCATTCCTTTCTTCCAACTTCTTGTCTGTTACGGACCTACTAGTGGGG
>BJBW01021284.1:8094-18135 GCA_004320125.1 Scolopax mira
GAGCACAAGGGCATGCAGGCAGGGGAGTGACCCAGATGTAGGCAGAAGGTGGTGAACTCTGATCTCACCATGGCCTTTCTGCCTCCAACCATATCCGTTCCTGGAAAAGAAGCTTCAGACCAAACTCTGCACAGACTGTGACAGGGTGCAACTCAGGCGAGGATCCATGGTCCTGCTCAGCACATGGGGACTGGGAGGAGAGGAGCCATGTGGGCACCATCAGTGACACTTCTACCACCAGAGTTGATAGCACAGAGGGAGCATCCCGAGGGATACACGGAGGGAGCATCCTGTACCCCACACAAAGCTTGACCTCCCAGAGGTGTTTGTCACTGAAGCAGGTTGTCTTCTTCAGGTTTCAACTCTTGCATGGGGATACACCTTGCATGGTTTAAATATGCTCTTCTTAACTGAAACCGAAGAAATGATTTCAAGGCCATTTCATTATCTTATTATTCCCTCACAATTCAATTTTTGTACCATTTCTAATATTGGTAACATTTTTCTGGGTCTCTAGCTAAACTATCCATATACACTTTCCACTGATTCTCACTTATTCTTCCTCTAAATATTCATGCTGGTAAATAAGTATTTTGCCTTCCCATGCTAATGCATAATGTATAAATCAGCCCCAAACACAAAGAAACCTAAAAACAGTCCCCATAAAAAGGATTTAGTGGTTTTTTCTTTCCCCCCCCATAAACAACAGCTGGCAAAGTATCTCACAAAACAACAACAACAAAAAATCCCACTTTGCTGATACGTTTAATTGCTTCAGGATTTAATGCTTCTCCAAAGTTGTTAGCCGCAGCCAATATTGGAAGCAAAGCACTGCCGTCCAAAAAAATGACGGAGCTATCTTCATCTCCCGCTTTAGAAATTCACTGCCTGCCCAACGACTGCACTTCAGCAACCCCTAAAAAGAGTTTAAATCCCCTAAAAAGAGTTTTGCTTTCTCTGCAGCCATCCTCAGCCTGTGGATAAGAGTCTGCAGCTTTGAATCACAGAATTTCTAGCTTGGAATGGACCTTTCAGATCACCGAGTCCAACCATCAACCTATCACTGCCAAAACCACCACTAAACCATGTTGCTAAGCACCACGTCTGCCCAGCTTTTAAATACCTCCAGGAATGGTGACTCCGCCATGTCCCTGGGCAGACTGTTCCAATGCTTGATAACCTTTTCAGTGATGAAATTTTTCCTAACGTCCAATCAAAACCTCCCCTGGCACACGTTGCGGTCATTTCCTTTTGTCCTACCTTGTCACTTGGGAGAAGGAAGCCCAGGTCTTGCTGTCCTGCCTCCCAAGCAGACACTCTAGTCTCCAGGAGTCCCTGTGCTTGGCACCAAACTCGAGGACCACAGCAAGTGCTTGCCTACAGTGTGCCATTTCAGCTAAATAACTGCCCAGAGCCCCAAACTGCAGGTCTTCAGGCTCATTACTCAAAGCAGAAGAGCACCCAAGCCATGGAGGGGCTGTGCAGCATCTGGCAGGGAGAGCCCGTGAGGTGGGACAAAGCTGCAAGCACAGCTCAAGGGCAGCAGGCACCCTAGTTCACAGACAGCATGGTGCAAGGAGCCCCTGGCCTCATTTTATTACAGAATGGTAGGGGTTGGAAGGGACCTCTGGAGATCACCTTGTCCAAATCACCTGCCAAAGCAGGGTCACCCAGAGCAGGCTGGACAGGAATGCCTCCAGGTGGGTTTTGAATGTCTCCAGGGAAGGAGACTCTCTACTGTCTCTAGACAGCCTCTTCCAGGGCTCTGCCACCCTCACAGGAAAGAAGTTCCTCCTCATCTTTAGGTGGAACTTCTTATGTTAAGTTGGTGCCCATTTCCTCTTGTCCTGTCCCTGGGCACCACTGAAAACAGACCAGCCCCGTCCTCTTGACACCTTCCCTTTAAGTATTTGTAAGCATTGATCAGATCCCCCCCCAGCCTTCTCTTCTCCAGACTAAAAAGACCCAAGTCCCTCAACCATTCCCTTGATCATTTTTGTAGCCTTCTTGACTACAAACTTCTTGACTTTGAGGGTGGCAGAGCCCTGGAAGAGGCTGCTCAGAGACGTACCAGAGTCTCCTTCTCTGGAGACATTCAAATCCCAACTAGAGATGTTCCTGTGGGACCTGCTCTGGGTGGACCTGCTTTGGCAGAGGGTTGGACTAGATGATCTTCAGAGGTCCCTTCCAACCCCATGTGATTCTGTGACACCTGGGTTTCAGCTGGCCATCCTGGGCCCATGGCCGGACTGGTGCTTAGATTAGATTAGAGGTTGAGCAACCAATGGTTTCTCATCTGCTGGCTGGGGAGGGCTCTGAGGGACCACAGTCGGCTTCAACAGGGCTGGGAAAAGGAGTGAAAGCAAAGCCAAACTTTTTTCTTTTTCTAGTTGAATTTGCTGCAGGCAAGCCTGCACCTCCACTGGGAATATGTCAAAGATCTGCAAAATCAAAATAGGATGGGAAACACTGAATGGCAGCAGGCTCCCTTAAATGGCCAGCTGATCCTGATTTATAGACTCTAAACAGCGGGGAATTTCCTACATGGGAAAATCTGCCAGGGAAGTGTCAATCCCATCTTTATTGGCACTGTCACTTACTGGGCAAAGCAGTTCAATTTGTTCTTCAGAGGAAACAAGACTTGTGCACTCGTGCTGCGTGCTTGGGAACAGGGATGCCTGCGTGCCTCCACACTGAGCAACCCCCAACCACCACCCAACAGCTTGAAGGAAACTTGGCAGAGCAGATTATTGGTAACGACACATACACATACTCAGCTCTGGATTCCTGGGTCCTCCCTCACCTTCCTGCGTGCTAATCTGTTTATTAATTCTATATTGAAGATAAGTTAAATAACTCTGCAAGCCTTTCCCAGGAGACAGTGATTCAATCCACGTGCATCCAGCATGGATGCAAAGAGGTAGGGCAGGAGATGCGCTCACTGGCTTTTAACAAAGGCTTCACTTAGAAATTTTTTCCTTTTTTTGGAAGAAATTGTCAAAAGGAGGAACCCAAGTGCAAGCAGAACATAAAATTAATTCAAGCATGGAGGCTGCACGAACAGCTCGATTTCCCCATTGCCAGGTTCCCCCCAGCACACAAGCGGTGGTGGCTAAATGGAACTTTCCATCGCCCAGTCCAAGTATTTGTCAGCTCCTGCATCCTGATTATATCTGTAATCCTGGTTACCAGGGAAGGGGGAAAGGAGGAGGCTTAGCAATACCCACAGGAACCTCAGGCTCAGCAGGTATTCAAAAGTCTCATCTAAAGACACATGTGGTGGTGACACTTTAAGTTCACGTGGTGACATTTATGCGCACTGCCATGCCCATTGCTCTTCTGAGCTTTCCTTGCTCACCCCTTGCCCACCCCTCCCAGCTTTGAGGGGGGGCTACCGGAGTGTTTGCAGATTCCGGGGCTGCTGGGGACACAGCCTTCCTGACCTTGATTCGGTGTATGATCCACCACAGAGGAGCGGGGCAAACCCTGCCCCATCATCCCACCCCAACTGGAAAGATGAATGTCAACAGCCTTGCCTGCACAACTGGGATTTCTGAAACTGCCCACACGTGGTTCAAGGAGGAGTTCAATAAATCGATAAAAGAAGCAACAAGAGAGGATGCCTCCCAGTCAGAGGAGTCCAGGTCTGGGTGTCCATCAACCTGGCTCCAGGTGCCCGGTGTGCAGACATGCCAAGGAATGCCAGAAATAACCCTGGCCACACTATGGTGTCTCACTCATGCCTGCCTGGTTCACCTGGATTATTAGGGGTTAGTTCACTGCCTGGCCTTGAAACCACACTCATTTCCACCTCTCTTCCCTGCCTATTGATCTGGGGATGCCAGCAGTTACCACCACATCCCTAATGGTTGCTATGGCTACAGGAAAGCTGCTGCATCCCTGCATCCTGCACTTCGCCTCACCAAGAGTCTGCATAGGGACCCTCTGCACTAGAGGATGTCCCTCTAAAGAATCCTCCTGCTCGCTGTGTGAGACCATCTCTACTAACCCATGCCCCCACACAGCAAATCAGTGTTTATTCTTCTTCCTTTCCCCTGCCAGAGAGACCTTCTCACAACAGGCCCAGCTCCGCAGCAAAGCTCCGGCCGTCCAGGCTTGCAGGTGACAAAGGTTCACCCGGAGCTCAGAAAGCACTCATGTTCTCAGAGAAAATAAAGAAAATAAAGAGCTATTTCGTGCAGAGAAACCACTCACTGACTCCTCATGCTTCAAATTACCAGGAAACGCAAGATTACACCAGGGCAGCATCACTCAGCTCATCAGCCCAAATCCCAGTGGGAAAAATATCTCATACTTTTCTTCCATTTTTCCCTGTGAATGTGGTCCTGGACACAGCTGGAGCCAGGAGAGAGTGTCAGACTGACCTTCAGCCTGACCAGCCCCTCTGTCCTAACAGGTCCCTTCTTCAGACATGCTGACCCAGTTGTGTCACACGGATAAGGCCACGTCTTGCCCAGGTGGCCAAGAAAGCCAATGGCAACCTGGCTTGGATTAGACACAGTGTGACTAGCAGAAGCAGGGAGGTGATTGTCCCCCTGTACTCAGCACTGAGTATACTGGAATACTGTATCCAGTTTTGGGCACCTCAATTCAAGAGAGATATGGAGGTGCTAGAGCGGGTGCAGAGGCGGCAACGAAGCTGGTGAAGGGCCTGGAGAACAAATCATATGAAGAGCAACGGAAGGAGCTGGGGCTGTTTAGTTTGAGGAAGAGGAGGCTGAGGGGAGACCTCGTCACTCTCTACAACTACTTGAAAGGACCTTGTAGAGAGGTTGGTGCTGGTCTCTTCTCACAAGTAATTAGCAATAGACTAACAGGGAATGGCTTCAAGCTCCAATAGGGTGGGTTTAGACTGGATGTCAGGAAAGAATTTTTCACAGAAAGAGTGGTGGGGCATTGGAATAGGCTACCCAGGGAGGGGGTTGAGTCCCCATCCCTGGACGCGTTTAGGAGTCGTTTAGATGTGGTGTTGGGGGATATGGTGTAGGGGAGAACTTTGTAGAGTAGTGTAGATGGTTGGACTTTATGATCCCAAGGGTCTTTTCCAACCATAGAATCATATGGGGTTGGAAGGGACCTCTGGAGATCATCTAGTCCAACTACCCCACCAGAGCGGGTCTACCTAGAGCAGGTTGCACAGGAACGTGTCCAGGCGGGGTTTGAATGTCTCCAGAGACAGAGACTCCACCACCTCCCTGGGCAGCCTCTTCCAGTGCTCCATCACTCTCAGAGTAAAGAAGTTCCTCCTCATGTTCAGGTGGAACTTCTTTTACTCATATTTGTGCCCCCATTTGTCACCGAAATGATTCTATGAACACAGGCAGGTGCGACCTGAGGCCAGGCTCGCTCCTCAGCCGCCCTCCCATAGCACAGCCCAGGGGAAGCCCTGAACCCTGACTCTGACGATCCCCATTTGAGTTGTGACGATGAATAATTAATTGCTCCTTTGCTTCCTAGTGAAATTCTATAGCAGTAATTATCTCTGTTTTAACACAAAACAATTATCACCTCCTCCTTTCCTTTTTCTCTCCCATCAATTAAGAGATGGGAAGACAGCATCTCTCGCTCATGACTAATAACAGCCCTTCACCAGACGAAGCTGGTGTGGTGGGTAATTACCAGGATGCTCCAGCAGGTAATGTCACTCAGCCAGAGCACGAATAGCTTGCCGAGCCACAGAAGGACAGAGCATCACAGCGCTCAGGTCACCTGAAAGACACGGTCATCAGCACAGAGGCTAACTCTCCAGTCAGTTTCTTCCTAGGCTATTAATGAGTGCTAATTAGAAATGGTCATTCAGCCTGTCAGCACCTCCGTGTCCATCACCAGAAGCTTGGGTTAACAATGCTTCTGTATTCAACAGGCTGCAGACTCAGGATTGTCTTGGGTTATAAACACGCTGATCATGACTGCTCATTTTTTGTCCTCCCATCTCTCTTTTTATCCATGCATATGTTTTTATCCATGCATATGAGTATTTGCATAAAATCAAGAAAAGGGGGTATGTTCTAAAGCACTTCTCTGCTCCAGCGGAGACACACGACCACTCGGTTGGACTCAAGGACCTCAAAGGGTCCCTTCCAACCATGAAGGTTCTGTAATCTCTGAAGCTCCTGGCAGATTCCTCATCCAGCTTTGTGCCTACGGGTGGAGGATGCCTTTTCTCCTCCTGAGGCTGCTGGTGGGGACAGAAAAGTGCAGCACTGCCTGGCCATTAACTCTGGCCACCAGAACAGCAACAAGATCAGTCCGGAGGACACACACAGAGCAGGAGATGGCTTGACATTACAGTAAAGGCTCCCCCAGAACCACCACTTCTGTTTTCAGAGAAGCACCAGTACCAGTTGGCCTTTAGAGGATATTTGACAATATCCTAAAATTCTGACATTTGAGATGGAAATGAAAACAAATCTGAAAAGTTCCCACTAACTTTGGGGAAGGAAACATGAAACAGAGATTTTCCATCCCGCAAACTGCAACCAAAACCCCAAAAAAGTGGGGTGACTATGGGATGCGTGGATGTTTGCCCAGTTTGAAAGCTCAAAGCAGCCGCCATCCTTTTTTATTACTATTTAATTTTTGTGCAGAATATGCCCTGCTTTTACAGCCAGTTCTGTATTTGTAATTTGTTAACTCACTAAGGGCACAGAAGGTGATGGACTACGTCAACTTAGGCAGTGGGTGCACAGATTTTGGTGGCAGAGCAGGCAGGCTGCCACAAACGTGCTTAGCAAGGATGACAGCTATGACCTCCACTGAGGCTTTTGGGGCAGAACGGCGCTGATTTAGGGAACAGACCCATGGATGCTCTCCCTGGCTTTTCAACCAGCCCGGGGCATCAGTTGCTTTTCCTCTGCTACCTCCTACCTTTAAACCTCATCCACTCGGGCCGTGGCACAGGAGGTTTCTCTTTCTGTGTGGTTTTATCATCCGCAGCACAAGACTTTTGATCCCACCACGAGTACAAATCTTTCTGGAAAGCCCGGACCAAAGTGGGAACTCTCTTCTTTACCCCCCTGCTCGCTCGCCACCAGCCCCAGCCTGTCCTCCTGCAGCAGCTTCAAGACAGAAAAAAATAACTCACCTCTCCATTTCTTAACGGGGACGGCACGGAAATAATGAAGAACTCACACATATGGGTAACCAATGTCTAATCTGGAAAATTCTTTCTGCAGTCCATGAAAAAAAGAATCCATTTTAATTAAATACTTTTATTTTACCCACTGCTGTGCGCTAAATTAAACTGTTTCAGCATTAATACATAAAACCATTCTGTGCATGCATGAGTGAGTTTATGCACGTGGCCGTGTATAAAAGCTATACAATTAAGCACTGCTTAAAATGCAAATGACAGATGATAAAAACTCCATCCTGACTGTATTAAGTCTTGACTTGGGATGTTGTATTTAGATCCTCGGTCGTTTAAAACTAATGCAAACTCAATGAAGTCAGTGGAGCTAGTAATAATTTACATCAGTGGAAAATCTGGACCTTTGATTTTTAAATACTCACTATTGGCAAGAATTGAAAAACAAGCAACAAAAATCCACTTTGCGACACGGAGCCAGATACTATTTTTCTTCTTTTACTGTAATAGCTCAAAAATAACAATTTTAAAACAGAAAGTCTAATAAAGACTTGTCCTGGGACGAGTTACATCAGCTTTCACCCCTGAAGGCACTGGAATTTAAATTGAGGCTTGAGGCTCTCGTTTACACATTCATGTTCAATCTCCAAAATACCACGGACATGCCAAAATTGAAATCACGTGCTTATAACTATTCACCACGATTTTCTCCATTCTCAAGCTTGTTCTTTCTACCCTTCTGGCAGCACAAAAAGACTTGAAAACAGGGTAAAAAAATTTTAGATATTTGTATAGTGGAAGGTTCCTCAACATGCCTAAAGTTGTAGGAAGGGGTCTTGGCATGAGAGCTGCTGCCCACTGCTCGAGCCACGGCCACTGGTGGGCTCCCTTCAACAGAACCCAGCTGAGGTGATCATGCCTGCCTTGGGCAGAGACAGTGAGACTGTGGTGGTGGACCTCCCCACTGCTGGCAGAGCTGGTCCGGACAGAGGGCAAAAGCCCCCAGGGCTGGTGGTCCCTGTGCTCAGCAATATCCTGCATTGCATTTTGTTTACAATCATAGAATTGTTCAGGTTGGAAGGGACCTTTCAGATCATCGAGTCCAACCATCAACTTAACATTGCCAAGTCCACCACTAAACCATGTCCCTCAGCACCACATTGACACATCTTTTAAATACCTCCAGGGATGGTGACTCCACCCTGGGTAGCCTGTTCCAGTGCTTGATAACCCTTTCAGTGATGAAATTTTTCCTAATATCCAATCTAAACCTCTCCTGGTGCAACTGGAGGTCACTTCCTCTTGTCCTATTGCCCGTTCCTTGGGAGAAGAGACCAACTGCCTCTGGCTACACCCTCCTTTCAGGGAGTTGTAGAGAGCGAGAAGGTCTCCCTTCAGGCTCCTGTTCTCCAGGCTGAACACCCCCAGCTCCCCCAGCTGCTCCTCATTTTTAAGTTTAAGCAGCTCTGGCTGACAGCACTCCAGCCCAGGCCACCCTCCTGAGGTCCCTGCCTGAGTGTGGCCCCACTCCTCAGCTCAGGCCCAGCTCTCTCCATCCCCTCCTTTCTATTGTACTGGTGCTTTCATCCCTAGTGACATCTTGCAAACAAGCAACCTCACCAACACTACTTCCTGCACTTTGCCAGCAGTTGGTGTTAAACAAAAGGCCACCCCACACTGACAAGGCTTAAATCTCATGGAGGCAACATCCTTCAGGTGTATTGAGCAGAGGCCAGGTCACAGAGTCACATGGGGTTGGAAGGGACCTCTGAAGATCATCCAGTCCAACACTCCTGCCAAAGCAGGTCCACCCACAGCAGGTCCCACAGGAATGTGTCCAGGTAGGGTTTGAACGTCTCCAGAGAAGAACACTCCACGACCTCCCTGGGCAGCCTCTTCCAGGGCTCTGCCACCCTCAAACTCAAGAAGTTCCTCCTCACCTTTAGGTGGAACTTCTGATCAAGTTTGTGCCCATTTCCTCTTGTCCCATCTCTGGGCACCACTGAAAAAAGACCAGCCCCATCCTCTTGACACCCTCCCTTTAAGTGTTTATAAGCATTGATCAGATCCCCCCTCAGCCTTCTCCAGACTAAAGACCCAAGTCCCTCAGCCTCTCCTCCTAAGGGAGATGCCCCAGGTCCACAAGCTGTGCCAGCACCAGCTCCCCGGATGCTGGTGAAGGCTCACAGCCCCTCTCCATGAAAGCACCTGCTGTGAAAACAGCCATACCCACAGAGCTGCCCCAAGAAGACTTTCACTGGCCATAAAAATCACGCTTGTAAAAGACAGGGTTTCTTGGAGGGAAGGTGCAGCCAGGACTCCAAAAGCTGGGGAAAGCCACCTGTTTGCAGGCAGGACTAACACAGGGAACAGACACAGCAGGGTGAGGCTGGGGAAGCAGTTTGCTTGCTCCCAATTTCCTTCCTCCTTGGGAGCCTGAGCTCAATTCCTCTACCCATTATTTGGGTTCAGAAAGATAACCATCTGCCACATGATTTAATACCAAACCTCATGCTCTCATCCAAACATAAGCAAGCCACTGGAACAAGAAGCATCAAAGCAGGCTCTCTTGTAGGTCTTGCTGGAGTTGGAATACCTAACCCTATGTAACCCAAACCAGAATGTGAGGGGTTTCAGCCTTTGATGTATCAATATAAAGCCAAAGTTGAAAATTACCATTCAAGGTACATAAATACACATAATATTTTAATGAGAAAACGCACAGCCTGCCCCAAGTAGAGCAGATTTTACAAGACTTGGGGTCAACAGGAGGCACTAAGACAAATTCATTCACAAATTCCTTTGTATCACAAATACAGAATTATTAAGACCCCAAAATTTACAGCATAATCATAGAATTATAGAATGGTTAGAATTGGAAGGGACCTTAAAGATGATGGAGTTCCAACCCCCCTGCCCTGGGCAGGGACACC
>BJBW01021293.1:0-25585 GCA_004320125.1 Scolopax mira
ACAAGCCTTCTGATGATAATAAACGGAGCTTTGTATGATCCTACATCATGTTGGTGTGCTTGCTCCCCTTCGCCTGGCCGTGACACTATCCCTCGGTTTCTTTTTTCTCATAGAGTTGTTGAGTAGCAGTTAGTTAAACAATGACCATAAGTACCCCTTGACATAAATTGTATAAGTAACATGCTAAGTAACACAATGCATACCTCACTGCTTACCATAATTTGTTATATACCTAAACAATTATCATGACCTAACCATTATTAAGACCTATACCAATCACTTTGGGAAGCTAGTAAGTGTTTTTATATGGACCTTGAGATTTATCTCACCTTAGTCCACACTGTTGGGGATTTGCAAATCAAAGTCACTTTAACCCCACTCTTTCCAGGGGGAGCCAGAGGTGACCTTAAGTATCTCAAAATCCTTTTTCCTTCATA
Source organism: Scolopax mira (assembly GCA_004320125.1). Classification (NCBI taxonomy): domain Eukaryota; kingdom Metazoa; phylum Chordata; class Aves; order Charadriiformes; family Scolopacidae; genus Scolopax; species Scolopax mira. The sequence goes on from BJBW01021293.1 coordinate 438, forward strand.
TGTTGGATTGATTTATTTTCATTTGTAAATTCTGTACTCTTCAATTAATTCTCAAAAGGTGAAAACTTCTCTTAACCTACCCCATATAAAAGAAAGCCAAAGAACAAATTTTCAGCATGATAGGGGTCATATACCAGTTTATCATACCGTCAATTTGCAAGTAAATCAAGCTAATTGTCAGGAGTAGCCACCTTTTTGCAGCTCTTTCAGTAGATGGTATTCCAACATTCTCAGCAATTCATCTCTCCTGCAGTGTGATTCTCACAGAAAAAGGGAGTAAATTGTTTAAGAACATTAACAATTTCAGCCTGATTGCAGTTCATTCTAGCTATCTTGTGATCTGCAATGGAATTTTAAAGGACAGTCTCCTATACCAGTCATCTCCTTTTTTTTTTTTTTTTTTTTTTTTTGAAAGCAATCAGGCAAGAAAACAAAATGGGATTTCTTAAGAAAATGTAAATCACTCAAATAATTGTGGGGGTATTTAATATTCCTTCATCAAACCAGCATTGTTGATGTTAGTAGATAGATATATTTCAGAAAACTTTTTTTTAATTGTATGTCATTTAAAAATAACAGGAGATAGAACTAGATTTGTATTCTTTTGATAAGTACTTTCTTGTATTCCAGTGTGTATTATTATTTCAATTACAATAGTGAGTCAGCAAATACAAGCATATGGGTATGTAATTTTCTTAATATTTATTTAGACAAATGAGAAAAAAATACATATGTCCTGAGGCTCTCCTTTTATGTTCAGGAATATCACTCAAAATATAGGGAATATCTTTACAGAAGTTTAACAAAATATAGATTCAATGCTTAATGAAGCGTTATTATCCATTTTGAAATTATAAAAACCTGTAAGGTATATTTAAGCTCCATGTGAATTTTGCAGGAATTCACTGACATTTGAATATGGTAATCTGATACATATATGCAGAGGCATATATGTATCAGAATACCTTCTTCCAGTAGAGACAAAAAATCCAAAGTCTTTCAGTGAAAATGAGGTTGAATTGTTTCTACTTTTTATTAAAGTTAACGTCCTTAGGAATGTCCTAAGATGTTCTTGTATGAGGCTGGTCATCTCACTGTATCGCAGTAATATCTTGTCAAGTGAGCAACCTCATGAATTAACAGTACTTGCCATTTCAGAAGTTCTCACGTAAGCAATAGAAAATCACACAATGAAAGATTAGAGAGAGGTCCGTAAGTCTGTGCCGTTTTAACAACTTTTGTTCCTGTGTATGTGGGTACACATACACCACCATTTCATATTGAGCTTAATTACAAGCAGGTATTGCTCACAAACAGGCCAATTTCTTTAATTTCTGAATTGAGTCTGGGGAACATAGTGCTTACCATATGTGTGGAGCCTAGCAGCTTGTCTAACTAAACAGCTAAGGCAAAAGCTTTGCAATATTACTTTATAATATTATTAACAGACATTTTCAGCACCAGGAACAGAATTTTAAATACACATTTTGAAAATGTTATTTCCATACAACTGGTTATCTAAATTTCTTCAATAAATGAGTCAGAAAATATTATTCCACAAAAGTTTCCTTTACAGTGCAGGACCTGGATCTAAAATAGCTGCATGAGAATTTGTGCCTCTCAATGCATAGGCATTAAAATAAATAAATTAAAATTTAAAAAAAACCCAACCAAACAAATAATACATTGACCTTAATATATTTATTCTTTAAAAAAAATCTCAAAATGTATTTCTTAATATTAAAGAGAAGAAGGGAAGGGAAGGGAAGGGAAGGGAAGGGAAGGGAAGGGAAGGGAAGGGAAGGGAAGGGAAGGGAAGGGAAGGGAAGGGCTGTTGAGTTCCATATGGAAGGGACCTACGGTCATGATCTAGGGATACTTCAGAGCTGACCTAAAGTGAAAGGATGTTATTACGGGCATTGTCCAAATGACTCTTAAAAACTTACAGGCTTGGTGCATCAACCACGTCCCTAGGAAGCCTGTTCCAGTGTTTGACCACCCTCTCAGTAAAGAAATGTTTTGTAACATCAAGTCTGAACCTCCTCTGATGCAGCTTTGAGCCATTCCCACACATCCCATCACTGGGTCCTAAGGAGATCAGCACAACCCTCTCCACTTCACCTCCTCAAGATGCTGTAGCAAGCAATGAGGTTGCCCCTTAGCCTCCTTTTCTCAAAACTAGACAAATCCAAAGTCCTCAGCCACTCCTCACAGTACATGCCTTCCAACACTTCCACCAGTTAGGTTGCCCTCATCTTGACGCATTCAAGTGCCTTCACATCTTTCTTATATTGTGGGGCCCAGAACTGCACACAGTATTCAAGCTGAGGCCACACTAATGCTAAAAACAGCAAGGTAATGACCTCTTTTCACCAGCTCGTTATACTGTGTTTGATGCACACCAGGGTGTGGTTTGGCCTTTTGGCTGCCAGAGCAAGATGCTGACTCCTACTGAGCCAGCTGCCAACCAGCAAACCCAGATCACTTTCTGCAGGGCTGCTCTTACCATTTTTCCATATACATAGCCAAAATCTTTTGGCAAGAGGGATTAGAGTAGTAGCACTCTGCATTTAAATTTCTGATTGAAAATCCAAGCTTGATTTACAGTAAAAATGGGTATTATTTTCATTCCCTTTAGAAACTGTTATCTTTATGAATTCTAAAAAACACTTTTTTAGATAATGCAATATTGAGAATGCTGAAAAAGGCCATTAAATTTTCCATGGTTTTCTTTCCTTTCCTTTTCCTTTCCTTTCCTTTTCCTTTCCTTTCCTTTTCCTTTCCTTTCCTTTTCCTTTCCTTTCCTTTTTTCCTTCTTTCCTTTCCTGTAATCTTACTTTATCTTCTTTTTCTTTTTTTTTTCCCTTTTCAGTAGTTATGTCACTGCTATAGCAATTTTTACTTCTTTCTCTCTTCTACCTTCTCTTCTGAGGTCTAGATAATAGATCTTGGTTTAGTACAGGGAAGAGCCTACCTGGAAAGCTCAAATACATTTGCATTTCAGTAAACCCTATATATAACATTCCCCAATTCTAAACCACACTGAAGTAATGAAATTAGAAGTGCTAAAATAGATGTAGCAGCAGAAGTAACTTGGGTAAGAGCATTTTGGATAATGAGATTTTTCATACTTCTTTGTGCTAACATAATATTTGCTAATTATCATTCTTTGTATATGTCAGGCTCTCCTTTATTCATCACATCATCTGCAGATGATGAAGAGAGAGACCAAGGCCCCCCTTTAGTTACTTTTATTTATAGTGAGATAACACATACAGTATTGAAGATTAAAACAGTTTTGTCTACAACAAAACAGAGGTACAATTGTCAGTACAAATACTAACACAGTATATAGACCCAGCACCCAGAGTAAATTTCAACTGGAATCTATTGTATGCTCTGCCTGATTTGCCTTTTCAAAGGAAAACCTTGCCTCTGCCTATTGAAACAGACTGGAGTGATAGAGAATGATCCTTTGCCTCTGCTGTGCTGGCATCAGAAAGGAAAGAAATTCAAAGCCACAGTAGGCAGCAGCTGGTTTCACTGGCTTCTCCAAAAGCGCAGTTTCCAAAAAATGTTACAGGAGAGAGGCTTCAGCCCTGCATCTAGGAAAGCCATAGTAAAGATTAAAATACTTATACCATTTTCAGGCCTTGGGCTCTTGGCATATTCCTAAATAAATACACTGAAATCAGGGCAGCTGAAGATGCCTTCTGGAGGTTTATAAGTTCTTTCAACTTAATTGTACCTCTGGGGCATCAAATATATTTGTGGAAAGGGCTGAATCCTACCCTGAGTGATGGACCATTAGCTTGTATGTATATATATATATTTTATTTTTTTCAGGATCGCATAACTTTCTCCTGAGCAGAGTTCACACTGACCTCACCAGGTGGTATGAACCTCTCTTGGAAAGAAAATAAATACCTTACTTAATAAATAACCTTATTACTATCTTAACTTTAATGATCCATTTTCTTGATATGCAGCATCAAAAGTTTTTTTCTTAGGTCCAGGTACAATTGTTTCTTTCTCTTTACTCTATTGTTTTTTTTCTGACTTCTTCTGTTGCTTTACTGTGTGCTGTTCTGTTCTTTTCTCTGTATTTTATTCCCTCAGTGTCTCCAGGGAGTGGAATGGTACATTAAAAAAATCATCATCCAACTTCACAAAGAATAGTGAGGCAGTTCACACCTTAGTGAATAAATCCATCTGCAAATTTCTGCCTGAGTTTACATTCATTATTTTCATTTCATTAATTTCATTTTACAATGTATCATTTCACAATGATGAGGGCTTGTCATGTACAAAAATGTGAAAGTTTAAGTGCGGAGTAACCTGCATATCCAGTGAATAGTAAAAAAAAAAAGTGTGCTCAAGTACAACCTGTGCACCTACCTCCAAACTTTGTTAAGCTTCAACTTAATAACTGACAGAATCTTCAACTTAATAACTGACAGAATCTCTGTTTGCAACTTTATTTTAAGTATAAAAGCTTTCAATAAACGTATGGAGAAACTCAGTGAGATTGGATTCCTTCTTCCTTATGCTTCTTTGAAAACTTCAGCCAAAACCAACCCAAACCAACCTTGCTTCCTCAAAACTCTCAAAAACCCCAGAACAAAACAAAATAGTCTCAAATTTTCCATCTGTGCATACTTGTCTATGCCCCTGAATTCAACAAACCAAATAATTGTGGCAGGGAGTCACTGTCCTAGCTGGATGCTGTTCCACTAATGGGAAACAGAGTGCAAATACCACACGCTGTAAGATTTTTTCATGTGATGACTCAATATTTTTCCAAATTAGACCTAAAGAAACTCCAAGCAGTAACATTACTTTTTACTAAAAGTATTCATTGTTAGGGAAAATTTTCTTTTTATTTTCTTCTGTGTTTTTTTTTTTTGCACTCCTCTGTCACTGATTTCATGACCATTACATGAAGGAAATACTGCTCTTTTATAGTTTCAAAAGGGTAAAGGAGAAATTACTTCTGTACTTTTCTTCCGGGTTGTTATATTTGTTCAGTATTTGCTGTATGCTCCTTTTCTTTCCATGAGGTCAGGCTGGTGTTCTGTTATTCATTCCTCTGCAACTAATAACTTTGTGGACCAGTCCAAGACTTTGTGTCTGTGTTCAATTCTCAGCCCAATGTTTTAAGACAGTTATTGTTCTAATTTGCTGGCAGTATTTTCTTGTCCTCTGCCATTTCTAACTAGCTCTGGTCCATCCACAGCATGTGCATGTGTTATTCAGGGACTTCATCAGTGCTGTGTTGCCACCTGCTCAAAACACTTTCTGATGAGGGCTCCAGCTGCAGCTCTTTCTGTATGGTTCTGGCATTTGCCTTCCTGCTGTACAAAATGTACAACGTTTTTTTTTCCCCTGACCTGATAATAACTGAAATTTTTGATTAGTAACATTACCAAAAAAGAGATATAAGAGTGCAACTTCTCTTCACCTTCTACTATAGATGCTTCTGAATAATATCCTAAAATAATAGGATATTATTTTACAAAGCTTTTCCAGTTCTTTTCATGACAGCACCTTATGAATTACAACTTAAATGTTATTCATATTCTAATAAGTTAAAACTCTAATCATGCCTTCAGTTCTTTACTTCGATTGCTCCCTTGACTTTTTACCTTTTGCATGGTCAGTGGCATTGCATTTTTTTAGTTGTTTGCTTCTGCAGTGCAACACATGACAAGTTTCTCTATGATTAAGACTCCAAAGGAGACGAGATTTTCATATTTAAGTATAAGGAGCAAGGGAGAAATGGACTCAGCATAAATTAAAACTGAATCTTTCCAATGCCTGGATTTAAATTAAAAAGAAATATATGTTGTTTACAACCGTCTTAATGTGTTTCTTTTAATCTGTGTGGCATTCCAAGTTTTTAACACCATTTCCTTTAACTTACGTTAGTTTTGTGTATAATGAAGTATAATGAAGAGGTGTAATCCTAAAAGCTTTGTTGTAGAATTTCAAGAGTAAATAACTCAACATTTTGAAATGGAAACATTTTGTCTAAAAACATTTAAATTATATATGTTAGTATTTTAAAAAGTTTGGGTTTTATTTTGCCCAAATTAATTGCAAATCTTTATTGTTTTAACTCCCCAAGAAATGAATCTTTTATACCAAATTCACTATTCATTAAATTTTTCACAGATCTATTGGAGAATACAGAAAAATAACAATGATAATTACCTGTCACAAACCATATGTTGTTTAAAAAGTTTTGTTTACAATAGACCTAGAAATAGTTATTATTTTTTTAAAATCAAAATCAAATATATTGACTTTCTATGGGGTTTGGAGGGTTTGCTTATAAAATATGTCTTACTCAAAGTGATGCTAGTCCTTAATTTTTCATAAACACTTAGTATGACTTTTTTTTTTCCCTATAAATACATATTCCATCCAAGATCCATTACATTACCAAGAAAAAACCCTAAAGAAAAAAGGTACCAAGGTAATGGTCATTACTGAGAATTTTATTAGTAGTTGCAAGGAAATGTTCTACATTAGTTAATGCTTAATAAGAGACATGTCTTTCCCCCAAAAGAACAGATTGTTTCTGTGTCAGAAACCTGAGAAATGAAAAGCATTAAAACCTTTTTCTACCCCCAAATAGACCACCTCTCTCTGTACAGGTCCCTGTGTAACAATGACAAGGCCACCAAAGTTTGTTCCAGAAGTAATTATATGACTTTATACATTAATACCTGCCCTTATATTTCTCTTTTTGGTAAATACTACATATAATATGTTGCCTCTTTTTTTTATATCCTCTTTTTCCAATGTGGAATTAATCATAAGCCAACATTTTTAGAAGAGGAGCAAGTACATGGTATTTTAAAATGTAAAATTTATCTCATTGGCCTCTAAGGCTTTTCCTGTATCTTACATATGAAAAGCTGATTAAGTGTATGACACTTTTTTATCGTGAGCAGTACTGGGACAATTTTTCCATCTTCATCCACTTGTTGCCATTTTCAAATGTTGCTTACACCAGGAAGGGCAAAGAATAATAAAAAAACCCCACATTGTTCTTAAAATGTTTCTGGGATTTATGTACATATTTAATCAACATTCACTTTCCACTTCATAGACCTAAACATATTGAGCTTCTGTTTTTTACATGTTGTCAGCAATGTTCTTGGATGTTTTGACCTGGTATCAATTCTGTTTATCAGGAGATGCTAGCTATACATTTTTGTAATGGGCAAAAATCCACAAGTCAAAATGGCATTGTTGGAGCAAACAAAATATGGAAACAATTTTATCAAGAGTCATCAAAGTAACTAAATTTGGCTTAGAATAATCATATTTTGAACAGCTTATCTTTTGGTCAAAAAAAGGGAAGCTGAAGACATATCTTCAATGTCCTGTGAGTGAATCCTCATCATTATTTTTAAATTGTTTTAAGAAAATGTAAAAAGTAAATAGAAGTACTAGTTGTCATATAAAGAATATGGTCTCAAAAAATGTCATTTATTTCTCATTACTTCTGTGTTAACTGTTCAGTCTATTATATCAATCCTTACCTATTAGCTTCTTATCTTGAAGAAAAGAACTTTTGACACTCTCCCTCCAAGCCGACTTAATGTTTTGATGGAACAACTTGCTTTTCTTCTGTGGAATTTCTACATACACAATTTTTGCAATCATTTTACTACACTGGAACTACAAATGTGTTCATTAGCAAAGGTATTTAGAAATTCAGTTACTGCCTGTATGAAATTATCTTTTGTTGCCTGAAAAAAAGATAAAGCTGTCCAAAAAACCTCAAATTAAGGGATAAATAATAGTAAAACATGATCCTGAGCTGCATAATATGTCTGAGAACGGTCCCTATAACTGGCATTCTGAAAATGGAAGTATATATTATGGACATACATGTGTAGTGCTACTAACATTTATACTTCTGTTTTCAACTTAAATATAGCTTAGTACTGAGAATTATGGTCTCATTGCAGGACTAGATGTCTGCTGCTACTGAATTTTTCCAAATTCTGGTTAAAGATAAAGACAGCATGATATTTTTATATTTTTTTATACATCCATATATTCTGGGAATTTTGAATAGAAGAATTACTCACTGAAATCATGTATTCTGTAAATTGTGGCTCTGGGAACTTAATTGACTTAATTGACAGCCTTAAGAATTTTAGAAAGGAAGAAGAGAACTTACTCTATCCCAGCAAGGTAGTACAGGAAGATCAACAAAACTATATAGTCACCAGAATCAAATATTGCTGACAAAGCGGACAAAATCAGTGCAATTCCTTTACTCTGGTCTACAGCCAGATTAGGATATAAAAATGTTCTTTTATTCTGCTAAACTCTATCCTAAATGGACTTACTCCAATACTGACTGTTGGTGACCAAAGTCACTGTGAGACAGCTAATATTGCTATAGCTACAATTACAGCCACAATTCAACAGATCAATGCACAATTCACAATTCACAGTTCAATGCAGAGGTCTATATCACCAGCTTGAGTAAGAAAGTTCTGCCACTTTGTGGTTGGTGCATCATAACTTTATGTGTTTTCATAGGTCATAAAATGACAAAAGTGGTTCTTTAATTTTTCTTAACAACACTAATATGCACATGCATGCATGTGTATATTTTAGTGCAGATACACTATAGTTCATCCAGTATCTCGGAAGTATATCAGTGCAGTATGTAAGCTCCACAGGTGTTGTGAAACAATTTTAATTGTAGAAAACCCTAAAACTTATTAACCTTCAGAAAGAAAAAAAAATATTGTGTCTATTGTGTCCCCAAGTTCTTCCTTAAACATATTTAAAATTTTTATTTCAAAAAATTCAAGAACTTATTTCAAAAGTCCATTAGAATATTCTTTAATGTTCTTTCACAAAGAAATGTGTATCTTAAAAGTAATATAAAAGTTGAATAAACAAAAAAAAAATTCCCAGAAATTCCCAAGAATGCCATGGAATGGACAAAACTCTGAGAGAAGAAAAGTTGATTTCCTAAAAGCTTGTCATACTCAGATGACTTAACATTTTCTTCATTCACATCCAAAATGGAATAATAATCTTGTTATCGGTACTTGGTCTGTATCAATACTTGAACTGAAATAAATACTGCAAAGAGAGTAAACCAGTTAAAATACTTTTCTTATGGAAAGAGATCATCTACTCTGCTTACTTTAATTAAACAAAGATTTTTTTTATGTTTGTTCAGTGAATTCCTACTTCTTGAATTTCCATATCCCATATGTATTTAATACATAAGAGTCAGGAAAAGTCACAGGCAAGCCCAAAGCCAAATTCACTTCTTGATAAAAGCACTGTTCAGTTTTGACTTAATGTCCATTGTGTGCTCTGTACAATTTGTACTTCACAATTCCAAGTTGACTCACTGCATTTGCTTTAATCAGTTTTGTTTTCACAAGGTTAGAGGTGCTCTTTTTTAATTAGCATGATGAACAAACAGGAGTTATCTCATATCTTAGTTTGTCTCTGTAGAAGAGTTCATTAAAATGGCCGGATTTATCTTGTTAAGCAGGAATATTCACTCTGTGCTAACCCTTCCTCTGCTACATACAGGATAGAGTTACAGAGAAAATAATTTAATTGTATAGTTCAGCTAGTCAATACATGAGGGTAGGACCTGACTCTGGGGATTGTGAGATCCCTGCTCCCCAGTATAACTACCTTGCCTGCTACTGCAGACTGCCTTTACCTGATACCTGCCCTGGTGTTAGCTGCTGTCAGATATGCTGTCAGCATAACATGTCACCATGCATCTAAGACATCAGTTTATTCCATGGGAGCCAGGAACCAGGCCCCACTTCTTTAACATGGCCTTAATGAATCATTAGAGCAAAAGTAATAACCTAGTCTTTTACTTCAGGCTATGTGAACTTTCAATGGTTGTCGAAGTCCTCAGAAAATAATGAACCTGAAAAACTGAATTAAAGCTTTTATGAGACCTCTTTTCTGACAGAGTTTCAATAAAATGTCTTCAGAGGGACCTTACAGCTCCTGAAAAGAAAAAGCAAAATATTCCCTTCAGCTTACTATTTTAAGCCACACCAAACCAAAAATATTTTCACTTTAAGTTTCTTTCCATAATTTTGATATAATTTTCATACACCTACTTTTGTATCTTATGTAGCTATGTTTATCACAGCTATACAAAATATTGCCAGGAACTGTGAAACATTTCCTGGAAAATATATATTCCTCTTTTAAAGACCTCATATAGCAATTATTGTTTTATGTACAGTTCAGCTGGGGTTCATGAATGAACCAAGGACCAAGGAGCAAGCTCAACAGCACCCTCAATAAGACTGTGTCATGTAAACACCAGACGTATGCACCAGTAATCCTGACACACCAGAGGGTCTGAGCAGGTAGAAAAAACATATCCTACATCAATTCTATACGTGTTCAAAAGAACCTGTCTTGCAGCAGCAGTGGAACACTTAATAGGAGGAGGCAGGGAGGATTTGTGGGGTCATTTCTTGTCCCTAGCCAAACCCTTCATCACCTCTAATGCCTTGGCAAAAAGAGTAACAAATAGAGTCTTCTTTTGTGCTTCGTCAAAACAGATTATCTCATAGTGACATAGTCTTCTGTAAGAAATAATGTCACTAAAAAAATTGGTAGGTAACCTAGAATTGAGAGTGACAAGGCATTTTGTTAGTTTTTAATGTGACTGCAAAGGAAATGTCCCAGGGGGCACTGCTGACACAGAGCAAGTATTAATGCCAGAGGAAAGGCCAGAAGGTTAGGAAGAAGAGTGGAGAAAAAGAGAGTTTGTCCTCTTCTCCAGAATTTTCTCTTCCAATGAAGTTATAAAAAGTCAGTTCCAGATGTCTTGCAAGCCCCCAGCTATAACTTTTGCTTTGTATTAGTGTCCTAAGTGACATATTGCTCTGCATGTTACTGCAGAGCTCTTAGACCAGAGAGTTCTTTATTCACTTTTCTGGGTGATGCTTGCCTGCAGGAGAAAAGACCAAAGGGATACTGAATTGTTCTTCAGTAGTTATATACCATGTACTGTAAACTCTGCAACAGCTGTTACACACTGAACAAATGTGTAGCTGAGGTCTGTAAACATTATTAACATGTCTCTCATTACCCTGAACAATAATATGAGGAATCAGGAAGCAGACAAGGTATAAACAAGAGGTCAAAGTGAATGAAAATAAATTATAAACTTGTCTGTGTTACTCTTTTGGAAACTACAGATTGTGTCTTGTAAAACAGGGAATATTTAGTCATCAAAAACTCTTTTCACCAAAATACCACATACTGCAAAATTATTGCACTGGTACTATTACTTGAGTATTAGAAGTCAAAAAAACCTACAGGCAGTTCCGCAAATTGAAGTCCTAAACTGTGAGCTCTCTCCCATAGCTGTATGAGTTTCAAGTTTCAATGCCAGACTACATAAAGGCATCAGGAGGTAGCTAGCAAGTCAGTCCCAATTACATGTGCACAGAAATTTTAATGCATTCTTTTTATGAAAATCTCCTTTTAAGAAAGGTTCTGGTTTTGGACAGGTGGTTAAAATCTTTTAGATAAATAATGTATTATAAAGCAATAATGACCTTCTAGATACATGCATAGAAAACTTATACTTAATTATTACAGATAGAAAATAAGAAAACATTACCTTAGAGCAAGCAAAAAAAAAAGAATCAAGGGAAGAAATCCTATATTATTCTTGTATCATTTTGATTCTCAGCAACATTTTCTTCTATATTTAGACTCTGAAAAAAACCTGCGATTGAAAATATGAGATCTATTTTATTACATAGGCTTGATCCTGAGGTTTCTATAGAGTTGCAGTGATCACCAGCATCACTTCCTCAACAAGGTTTGCAAGACCAGATCCATTGCCCACAAGACTGCTAAAATTAACTATACGGGACCAGTATTGAAGAGGAAATAGTGAAAATCAAATAGAATAAATGCTTTAAAAGCAGGCACTTGATTCTCTGTAACAAAAGCAAAGAGAGGATTAAGTAATAAATCTAATATGCTATTTTTAAAATGTGCAACAAAGAAGATCCTAATTGACTTAGAACTTTGAGAAGCCTAAATGCTTATGGAGCATCACAAAAGTAAAGTTCCCACTTTCAGAAAAATATTAATGCAAATAATGAGACACTATGCCTTCAATGTCCACATTCATCAGCCTTTGAAAGAAAAATATAATTCATGAACCATATCTTAAGAAAGCTCCCTGAAGTTAAAAATACAAGCTGTCCTAGAAAAAGCAAGGGTATTATTTCTTACTGCATCTCTTCAAGTTGCCTCTAGCAGCTCTGAGCTAGAGATTAAGCTTTTCACTTAACAATTTTCTAAAGTCAATTGTTAAGTGCTTTTTTTTGGATGTATGCCAAAGATGTTCAATTTCTAATTTATTCATAATATAGAATTGATTTCTGTTATTATCATCACAGGATTTGTTTTGGGAGGCAGAGAGAGGGGTGTTTGGGAATTGTCTTGTTATACTCCCATGCAATACTGTTCATCTTCAGGATCAAATAGTATTTTAAAAGATTCCAATGGTCAGTAGGCTCAAGGATTTAATAAGCTTCTAACTCACAAAGAACAAGCATTCATCCCACCCTATAGACCTTTATGTGAGAGCTGCCCAAATGTGAAAGCATAAAGTCTGATGGCTTGTTATTTTTGGCCTCAAATTCGTAACAATTAAAGAGGTATGAAACAAATTAATTGTGTGGCAACTACATTATCAGTCTGCTTTAGAAGTATTTAATATCTGTTAAATTCACTTTGCAAAGGGCAGGTGATTTTACAAAGTATGGGATAGTGGAAATTCAAGCTTACAAACAGTGTCTTACAAAATCAGACGTAGACTTTGGCAATGAGCCAACAGCAAGGTATACATGCTGCTGCTGTTCCACTTATGCCTGTTAGAGGCCACATGGAACATTTACAAGGTATTGAGTTACATTGAGAAAGAGTGGTAATGACAAAAATCTGGGAAAGAAAGGGCCAAACCTTGACTGCTGACCACACAGAGTTTTTAAGACCTTCCCTGTGAGGAACATCTTTTTACACTGTTCCCTAGTGACCTATTCCAGAAAGCTCCAGGTCTGGGACTGGGTTCTGAGTGATGCCAATGTGTGAAAATCTCACTTACTTTGCAAGCACCTCCAAACTCTAGCTTATATTCTAAATCTGCTTTTTCAGCTTATTGCCAACAAGGCCACTAAGGTTCTCTTCTTTTCTTTTCTTTTTTTTCCCCTCACTCTCAAATTATTTATTTTTGCCAAAGTATTCAACTAAAGGCATCAGCTAAGCAAAACCTCTTTTATCTTGTTAAGTAGCAATGTCACAAAATCTGCTACAGGCTTTAGCACATGTGTCATTTCTCACAGGAAAAACAAGACTCATATAACTCATACTTCCTTCTTTTCTAGGTCCCTTCTATTGTTTCATCACAAGCAGAGACAGCTACATAGAATCACATAATCTTAGAATCAAAAAAATTTCTATGTTGGAAGAGACCTTTAAGATCTTCTACTCTAACCATCAACCTAACTCTAATAAAAACCATCACTAAACCATATCACTAAGCACCATGTCAACTCTTCTCTTGAATACCTCCATGGATGGTGCCTCAACTGCTTCCCTGGGCAGCCCATTCCAATGCTTAATAACCCTTTCAGTGCAAAATTTTTTCCTAACATCTAATCTGAACCTCCCCTGGCGCAACTTGAGGCCATTTCCTATTGTCCTATCACTGGTGACTTGGGAAAAGAGACAAGTCCCCAGCACTCTACAACCTCCTTTCAGGTAGTTGTAGAGAGCAATAAGGTCTCCCCTCAGCCTCCTTTTCTCTAAGCTGAATAACCCTAGCTCCCTCAGCCTTTTCTCCCCTCATGAGCTTTGTTGCCTTTCTCTGGACCCACTCCAGCACTTCAATGACTTTTGTGTGGGAAGGGGCCCAAAACAGATACTCGAGGTGGGGTCTCACTAGTGCTGAGTACAGTGAGAGGATCATCTCCCAAGTACTGCTCAACGTGCTGTTCCTGTTACAGGCCAGGTTGCTGTTGGTCTTTTTGGCCACCTGTATGGTGGCCATATCACATGTTCTGATAATGGAAAGATGAAGGGGAAATATGGGACACATTTGCATGATGCCTGTGTTTTCCAGACTTCTCTGCTAAATACTCTCCTTTCCAGCAATCTGACATGAAAACATTAAGCAATTTATGTAATCTGTACTTGCTTTCAAAATTTATGTTGAACACAAAGATCAATGTTTTAACACAAAGATCAATGTCTATAATACTTGTGTAAAGATAGATCCTGTGTCTCCATATTTCACCATGTTAAGGAAGGATTTTCAAATGTCTCTAAAGGGATAAACCTCATCTTACTCTGATTGCTGTCAACATGAATCTGGCTAGATAAAGCAATTTTATGTGGGTTTAGAGGCAAAATCACAACTTCTATCAGAGGAAGATTAATGGCAGCTGAGCAAAGAGAGTGATGAAAACACCTTTCAGCTGTTCCAGGATCTAAATAAGAGTCTTCATAGAAATAGTTTTATTTTTAGACTATTTGTAAATTTTTCAAACACCATAAAGTGAATTTGGGCAGATTTTAAATGATAAAGTGGTTCAGTGCAGGAGATAATCTCAAATAGAACATTAAATGATGAACTAGAGAAAAGAAAAAAGAAGAGAAAAAGATGTACTTTCAGCTGGCAAAGCTTTACTTTCATAAGAGAAATCCATTTGTGAATATGAGGAAGAGAAATCTTTTACATTTCATTGGAAATACAATATTTTCAATTTCTTCTGCAGCCTGAGTGGATGAAGGCCAGAAGCTCTGGCCTCCTTCAGCCAAAAAAGGAGGCAGAAAGAATGCCAGGTGGTGAATACGATTAGACAGCAAATTTAAATTTCAAGCATTTGTATTAATGTGTCTGTGTGCCATCTACAAATCGAAAATCTAGTAATACTGAATTATTTTAGTTAATTGGAGTATTGAAGATATTTGAGGGAAACCCTGAAAATCTTATATCGCTTCCCCTTATCAGTAGTAGTAACAACTAGGCTAGAAATGATCCTATAGTATTCGTCTCAGAGGTAAAAGAAAATTGTGCTTTATGTTGTATGATACTGACAAACATGTCAGTATCTTCATTGCAAGACCCAAAAAAATGCTCAGGTAACAGAACTGATAGCTGCCTGTAGAGCATGTCAAAAACTATGACTCAGCAAAAGCTTTTGTAAGGCACCAAACTTCTGGGCTGGAAGAACTCCTGAAATAATTTATTTCTCATTTACAATTACTGAGCAATATTTACTTGAAAGACTGGAGAATCTCAGCCTTTAGCATCTTTTGTATTTCACACAAATGTTTTTTGTATTGAAACTCTGAGTTATTCCAGTAGCTCAATGTTGGAAGATAACTTTCCACTACATTGTTTCTGTGCATTGTATACATTTTTCTTTGAATAAAAGTCATAAATATGTTCCAGATTTAGGCCTGCTCTATGCTGGCTGTTTCTTTGGACCATTAGATCACTGAATCAGACTCTTAGCTTCACTGCTGGATAAATAAACCAAACTCAGACCATGTGGTGCTTGCTTTTAGAAGATGTAATTTCCTACCTATTTCTGAAAGAAAAAAGTACCTTACAGGCAGGTTTAGCCTGCATTAGAAAAGGATTTATAGCACTCTTTCATCCTCAGCATTTCCTCCTTTGATAGCTGTAGCTAGCTTTATCCTGAGCATGTTTCTGATAATTCTTCACTCAGTGAATTGTTTCTTCTTGGTGTTATTGAAACTTGCCTAATTGTCCAAACGTTCAGCGTTGCCTATGTGCCTCTCCTAGGGTTTGCGATTGCACCTTGAGGTCCCAGACTCAACTACTGTGACAAGGTGTGACATACAGAGCTGCAGGTCCTAGGTATTTTCTTTTACTGTAACAGGAAGTTTACATTAATTGTTGCTGATAGGCTGAGGGTTCACATTATTAGAAAAAAAAAAAACCTAGATATTTTAAAGGTAAGAAATAGATTAAGGTTATGCAGTATTCTCAATACAGCAGTATCCTGGGAAAAATTGCACCTATAACTTTGTATTTGAAATGAGCAGTATGGAATCCATGGCATGAAGAAAGTCAATAGAGAAGGGAGCAAGATAACTTACATATATAAAAAGCACAAAATCTTCATAATTAAGAAAGATTTATTGACTACAGTGGGGGTATTTATTTATCACTTGTAAAATGTATTTTCCATCCTTGTGATATCCTTAAAGTCTTTTATTTGCCAAGAGGTCTTACTTAAGTTCACTGTCATAATTACTATACAGTTACTACACATGCACTAATGTGTGTGGCACTATTTCTAAAGTGTATTCTGCAAAACAGACTCCACTGCTTTTCAAAAGCAAGACACACTGATACAGACTTACACTGACTTCACCTGCACCATGTTTGGACTAAAATGGATTAAGAACAGATGCATATTTATTTTAAACCATTAACTATTATATAGAGCAGCAGTACCATCTTTTTAATTACATTTTCAACATTGTTATGACTTTAAAGAAGTGCAACTTATTGGCTAGCTTCTGAAACCAACATGGAAACAAATCACAGGAATATTAATTTCTGAGAAACCTTAGTAAGTAGAAGTGGCATTACACAGTCCACAAAGAAGATTAAGGTTGCTTTTCTCTATCTTTTTCTACTTCTGAAATTCCACAATTATGGTAGGAAAACTGATAGCTCTTGGCATCCCCTGAGAATACTTACATTTTTTTCAATCATGTAAATTTCATTTCTGAGACATCTATAATGAGAGAGAGGTAGCTTACAATAATTTACATTTCAATCTCACAAATGCATGTGAAGTGGAAAACAGTTCTGTGACAATAAAATTTTATTAGCTGAGCTAAGTGTAATTTACAGTTAATATATGAAAAACTTCTCAGTTCACTTCATTCTGTCTGATAATGCAGAAAGAGCAATATATTAACATAATGGATCTCTGAATTTGTTAACACTGTTTACTTAACATGTTGTCTCTTACACATGGAATTCTACTTTGAGGCTTTTTCAAGGAAAATTACATCAACGATTGACAGTTATTGATTTGGCAGCAAGGTAATTTAACTGTTTTTGCATAACAGAAAATCAAAATCCAATTAAAATTGACTTCCTAGTTAAACTATTTATCACTGACAGAATGCTAGGTGAAGACTGCTGATAGTTGGGTAGGCCATCCTTTAGTGCAATGAAATCAGATTGCTTAAGGATAATACAATCCAAGGAGAATATTTTCTATTTTCTCTTTATTTTTTTGCAGACATCAGTTAGTAGGTATTTATCCTGAACAAAAACCTTCTTTCCAGTTATCCAATATGAGCAAAAATAAGTAATGGTACAATATGGCTGAATTCCTATATATCTCAAGGAAAATCAAGATAATAAACTAAAAGTACATCTTCAACTCACTTGAAAAGCAACAGTTCCCAAAACCAAGATTATTTTCATTAATATAATAATAATATCTTAATAGTGAAGTTTGCCTCTAAATGTAATGTTAACTTTACAGTGCTACTCTTCTATAAAAAGAATATATACTTGTCCTGTTTTGAAGTAAAACAGGACAATTTTCTAACAGTACTAATTTTCTATTTAGTCTTTTAGCTGGGCCTCTTCTAACCAACCAAACTCTGAAATTAACAACATATTGTTCAGAAACTGCTCACTCTCACAGTGATAAGACCTGATTATATCAAGGAATGGTATGCAGAGAGGCCCTTGCTTATACTTATTGCTATAACAACCAAGGTCAGGCAAATTTGTTATTTGCCCCATTGGAGCAAATAACATGGATCGGAAGTGGAAAAGCGTAGAGGGGTCATACCTGTAGGGAGGAGTGGACAAGACAGGTGACCCAGAACTGACCAACAGGGTATTCCATCCCATCCGCATCATGCTCAGTATAAAAGCTGAGGGATGAAAGGGTCAACTCTCTTCCTTCAATGGCCAACATCCAAGAAGGACCCTGTCTGTTCATCTGCCTTTGAACCCAATCTGAGCGTTCCTGACTCCAGATCCAGAATCCAGCTCCTGTTCATCACTGAATCTAGTCGGAGACTTTTCTCTGTGCCTGCTGGTGATCATCATCCTGGGATTGAGAGCTTAGTACTAGGATAGTATCTAATAGTTTTCCTAAATTAAATGTTAAATTGCATCTTACTTGCAAAGGTGAATTACAGCATAAATTGTCATTTAAAAGTAATGGTGCCTACTGCTATTAGTCACTGTTTGCATTTTATGTTGATTGGGATAACAGTAATTTATGAAGGCAACAGAAAGTGGATAAAGAATTCCCAAATAAAGATTGCCCAAATTAGAGCAATTTGATTATAATAGCTGTTCTTCATGCCTTTCTATCATTACAGGCACTCATATGACAGTTTGCTTGCATAATATTAAGCATATAAGCATGACTTTTGGGACTTTTATACCGCTAGCATACACATAGTCAGCACAGACTGTAGACCTGTCAGTGGCCCTCAAATACTGTATTTCTTGTAAATATACTTGTATTTATATTCCCAAGTATTGATTTATATAATAAAATTGAATGCTTTAAGGTGAAATTAATGTGTGCTAGGAGTTATTGCAAATACCCATCTTACATATCTAAAACTGCAGTAGTCCATGGAAGCTATAGCAAGTGCAATAAATATTAGAATCATAAAATCATAGAGTGGTTCAGGTTGGAAGGGACCTTAAAGATCAACAAGTTCCAACTCCCCTGCTATGGGCTGGGACACCTTCCACCAGATTGGGTTGCCTCGAATGCGTCCAGGGAAGGGGCTTCTTTAGAGAATCTCATTCCAGTGCCTCACCACCCTCACTCTAAAGAATTTTTTCTTGATATATAATCTAAATCTCCCCTTCTTCAGTTTAAAACCATCAGCCCTCATTGTACACTATATCCACCATAAAGAGTACCTCCCCATGTCTCCTGGTAGGCCCTCATTAGGTACTGGAAGGCTGCTATTAGGACTCCCCGGAGCCTCCTTTTCTTCAGGCTGAACAACCCCAACTCTTTCAGCTTGTCTTTGTAAGAAACCTGCTCCAGACCTCTGAACATCTTCATAGTGATTCAGTGGACCTGTTCCAACAGGTCCGTGTCCTTCCCATGATCAGGGCACCAGAGCTGGATGCAGTACTCCATGTGGGGTCTCACCACAGCAAAGTTGAGAGGCAGAAATACCTCTGTCAACCTGGCTGGCTGGCTGGCTGGCTACACTTCTTTTGATACAGCCCAGGATGTGGTTGGCTTTCTGGATTGGCAGCACACATTGCCAGGTCATGTTGAGTTTCTCGTCCACTAATATATCCAAGTCCTTCTGCTCAGGGCTGTTCTAAATCCTTTCTCCATCCGATCTGTATTTCTGCTTGGGATTGCCGTGACCCATGTGAAGGACTTTGCACTTAGCATGGTTGAACTTCATGAAGTTTGCATGGGCCCACAACTCAAACCTGCCTGTGTTCCTTTGGATGATATCCCTTCCCTCCAGCATGTTGACCACACCACACAGCTTAGTTCATCAGCAAACTTGTTGAAGGTGCACTCAATCCCTCTATCCATACAATCATAGAATCATATGGGGTTTGGAAGGGACCTCTGGAGATCATCTAGTCCAAGCCCCCCCGCCGTAGCAGGTATACCTAAAGCATGTTGCACAGGAACTTGTCCAGGTGGGTTTTGAATGTCTCCAAAGAAGGAGATTCCACCAACTCTCTGTGCAGCCTCTTCCAGTGCTCTGCCACGCTGAAAGTAAAGAAGTTCCTCTTCATGTTTAGATAGAACTTCTTATGTTCAAGTTTGTGCACATTTCCTCTTGTCTTGTCACTGAGCACCACCGAGAAAAGACCAGCCCCATCCTCCTGACACCTTCCCTTGAAGAATTTGTAAGCATTGATCAGATCATTCCTAAGTCTTCCTTTCTCAAGACTAAAAAGACCCTAGTCCCTCAGCCTTTCTTCATAGGAAAGATGCTCCACACCCTTAATCATCTTTGTGGCCCTTTGCTGTATCTTCTCCAGCACTTCCCTGTCCTTCCTGAACTGGGGAGCCCAGAACTGGACTCAGAACTTCAGATGGGGTCTCACCAGGACAGAGTAAAGGGGCAGGATGACCTCCCTCAACCTGCTGGCCTTGCTCTTCTTGATGCCATGGGCCTTTTTGGCCACAAAGGCACATTGTGGGCTCATGGTCATCCTGTTGTCCACCAGGACTCACAGGTTTTTGTCCTCAGAGCTGCCCTCCAGCAGGCCAACCCCCAACCTGTACTGGTGCAGACTGTTATTTCTGCCAAGTGCAGCACTACACTTGCCTATGTTAAATTTCATTAGGTTTCTCCTGGCCCATCTCTCCAGCCTGTCCAGGTCTCTCTGTATGGCAGCCCAGCCTTCTGGTGTGTCAGCCACCCCTCCTAGTTCTGTGTTATCAGTAAACTTGCTGGGGGTACATTCCATCCCTTCATCTACTGTTCACTGATGAATATATTGAAGAGGACTGGACCCAGCACTCTGCGTGTCCTGGGGAACACCCCTTGTTACAGACTTCCAGCTGGATTCTTTGCCCCTATTCATAATCCTCTGGGGTTTTAGCCAGTTTTCAATCCACTTAACTGTCCATTCATCTAACCCACACTTCTTAAGTTTAGCTATAAGGATGCTGTGGGAGACTGTGTCAAAAGCCTCGCTAAAGTCAAGTAGATGACATTCACTGCCCTCTTCTCATCTATCCAACCAGTCATGACATCATAGAAAGCTATCAGGGTAGTCTGACATGACATCGCTTTTCCTTCCTTTCCCCCCTTCCTACGATTTACATTGGTAAATCCATGTAGACTACTTCTGACAGCTTTCTTTTCCTCCATATGCTCTGACACCCAGGATGAGGTGTTCCATCACCTTTACAGGGATGGAGGTGAGGCTGACCAGTCTGTAATTCCCCAGGTCCTCCTTCTTGCCCTTTTTGAAGACTGGGATGACATCAGCCTTTCTCCAGTTCTTGGGCATCTCGCCTGTTCTCCGGAACCTCTCAAAGATGATAGAGAGTGGTCCTGCAATGACTTCTGCCAGCTCCCTCAGCACTTTTGGATGTATCCAATCCAGAGCCACAGACTTGTGGATGTCCAGTCTTCTTAACTGATCCCTAACTTGGTCCTCCTCCACCAAGGGAAGATCTTCCTTAGTCCAGACTTTCTCTGATTCATCCAAAGTCCATGGCTTCCAGGGGTTGGCTCGAGCAGTAAAGACAGAGGCAAAGAAGGCATTCATCAACTCAGCCTTCCCTGCATCCTCTGTTACCAAGACACCTGACTCATTCAACAGTGGGCCCACATTTTCTCTAGTTTTCCTTTTACCTCCAATATAACTTAAGAACCCATTCTTGTTGTCTTTGACATCTCTTGCCGATTTTAATTCCAAGGAGGCCTTGGCTTTCCTTGTTTGTTCCCTACATAGTCTAACAGCATCTCTGTAAACCTCCCAAGCAGTCAGTCCCTTCTTCCACTCAGTGTAAACCTCCTTCTTCCACTTTGTTTTTTTCAGAATGTCCCTGCTCAACCACTGAGGTCTCCTGTTTCCCTTGCTTGATTTCTTGCTCTTAGGAATGCGTTGGTCCTGAGCTTGGAGAGAACAATGTTTGAATATTGCCCAGCTCTCCTGAGCCCTCTTATCTTCCAGCGTCCCGGCCCATGGGATTTCACCTAGCAGTTTCCTGAAAAGGGCAAAGTTAGCCCTCTTGAAATCCAAGGTTTCTTGTTTCAAGTAGAAATCCAGGGTTTCTACTTTTTTTGCATGTTACCCACAATCCTGGACTTTATCTATCCATGGTCACTGCAGCCAAGTTTGCCCTCAACCTTGGTGTCCTCCACCAGTCCCTCTTTGTTTGTCAGTACTAGGTCCAGTAGTGCCTCTCCCCTTGTTCTCTCTTCCACCAACTGGATTAAGAAGTTACCATCAATACTTTGGAGGAACCTCTTAGACTGTATATTCCTGGCTGTGTGGCCTTTCCAGTAGATATCTGGGTCATTGAAGTCCCCCACAAGAACCAAGGCCTGCAATTGTGAGGCTACTTGGAGCTGGTTGTAAAAGGCCTCATCCACTTATCTATCCTGATCAGGTGGTCTGTAATAAACACCGACAATAGTGTTCCTCATATTGAGTGGCCCCTTAACCCTCCCCCACAGGCTCTCAACTCTCTCATCTGACACCAGGGAGGGTTTTAGGGATATCTCCTCACTCTCTATCCATTCCTTGACATAAAGGCCAACACCTCCACCCCTCCTTCCTTTCCTGTCTCTTCTGAACAACCTGTAGCCTTCAAGCCACACTCCAGTCATGGGATTCATCCCACCAGGTTTCAGTGATGGCCACTATCATATCTTTCCAGCAGTGCAGTAGCTTCCAACTCCTTCTGTTTGTTGCCCATGCTGCGTGCATTGGTGTAGAGGCACTTCATCTGGGCTGTTGGCTGTGCTGCCTTTTTAGGGGAATACTCCCTGGAGTGTCTGTCAGGTGTTTCTCTGTGCACTGCTTCTATGTCTCCAACAAAGATGTTAAACAGCTCTGGTCCCAGTTATCGACCCCTAAGGAACACCACTTGTCACTGGTAAACACTTGGCAATTGAGCCATTGACTGCAACCCTTTGACTACAGGTATCTAGGAACTTCCTAATCCATGAGTGGTCCATCCATCACATCCATGCCTCTCCAATTGAGGGACCAGGATGTTATATTCTTATAGTTCTGTTTTGGTTTTTTTTTAACCTGTATTTGTCTTTCAAAAATTCCTTTTTCTTTCTCTTTTCCTTCTTTTTTTCAGAACTGCAACTTGAAAGAGCATGGTATTTATTCCTACAGTGTCCAGAAAGTTTGGGAACAAATATACACCTACTAGGGTATGAAGTTGAATTTAGAAATGTCTCTCTGCCTTTGGAGATCCACCTCCCATAAAAAGAGCATGTATGTGGCAAGGGGAAGATCCTGTAACAGTAAAACAGAATGTTATTTTTTGGAGCCACTGCCTGTAAATTTTTGCTTTCCCTTTCTCTGAATGGTGAGCTTATTTGGTGCCTGTGGCAATCCTACTTGGTGGGAGGCAGCAGAGGACACCATCTTCTATTAGGTGTCTCTAACACTGTCCTGCAGCAGGTTGATGTTGCCTCTCATTGTCATTTTTCTCATGAAGACCTCTAGGGAAAATGACCATTTGTACTGCCCATGATAAAACTGCTCTGCAGTGATACTGCCAATCCCATGACCAAAAAATGAATCATTACCTTTTTAATTCAGATGACAACTGCAAATAGCTGGTATGTTGCCAGAAAGACTAATGTGTGGAAACAAATTAAAACTGATAACCCACTGCTGGACCAAGTCAGACCTTTCACTTTGTATCAGGAAAAAATGCATCAGGAAATGTATGCAAACACTTGGCATTATTGTTGATATGCTTTATAAATTCCATTTAGGGCTGTTTATTTTTTTTTTTCCTAGAAAAGGTATACAGTTAGTGACAAGCTACCTTTTCCAGAAAGTATACGTTATCAGCTTAAAGACATCAGATCTCATACACAAGTGGCCTATCCTACTCTTAAACTCTCACAAAAATAAATTTTTGGATTTATAGGCAAAGTAAGAAAGTACCAGTACCAATGACTCTGCTTGAAGGAATCACTGAAAAATTACACAACTAATGCAGAAATTCTGTGGCATTCTCTGTATATTTATATGCTATGACCAGCAGATATTAGCAATGAGAAAACACTAATGACTTCATTTGTGCCTGAAAATGTGGTATTTGCAAAGTGCTTCACCTGATACAAGAAATGGCATGTTTTGTCTGTTCCTGTGTCTATTCCTACAAGATTGCTATACGTTTGTCTCCAGGCCAATTCATCACAGAATCACAGAATGATATGAGGTTGGAAGGGACCTCTGGAAAGCATCTAATCCAACTCCTCTGCCAAAGCAGGTCCACCTAGAGCAGGTTGCACAGGAACTTGTTGAGCCAAGTTCTGAATGTCTCCAGAGACAGACACCCCACCACCTCTCTTGTCACCCTGTTCCAGTGCTCTGCCACGCTGAAAGTAAAGAAGTTCCTTCTCATGTTTAGATAGAACTTCTTATGTTCAAGTTTGTGCCCATTTCCTCTTGTCCTGTCACTGGGCACCACTGAAAAAAAGACTGGTCCCACCCTCCTGACCACACACTCTTTAAGTATTTATAGGTGTTGATCAAATGCCCCTAAGCCTTCTCTTCTCCAGACGAAAATAACCTTTCCTAGTAAGAGAGATGCTCCAGGCCCCTAATCATCTTTGTGGTCCTCTGCTGTATCCTCTCCAGCAGTTACCTGTCTTTCTTGAACTGGGGAGCCCAGAACCGACACAGTACTCCAGATGGGGTCTCATCAGAGCAGAGTAGAAGGGCAGGATGACCTCCCTCAACCTGCTGGTCACACTTTTTCTGATGCACCCCAGGATGCCATGGGCCTTCTTGGTCACAAAGGCACATTGCTGGCTCATGGTCATCCTGTTGTCCACCAGGACTCTCAGATCTTTTTCCTCAGAGCTGCTCTTCACAATGTCAGTCACCAACCTGCACTGGTGCATGGGGTTATTTCTCCCTAAGCACAACACTCTACCCTTGCCCATGTTGAACTTCGTCAGGTTCCTCTCTGCCCAACTCTCCAGCCTGTCCAGGTGTCACTGGTGTGTCAGCCTTCTGGTGTGTCAGCCTTCTGGTGTGTCAGACACCCTCAGCATCAATGGAGTTCTGCATTCACTATGCATTTATGACAGGGTTTATTACATATCTTCACCAAAAAAAAAAGTAAGAAATTATAAGACATAAACATCACAAAGGTACTCACAAACAGATCAAATAATGGTTTGTTGTTGAGCAACTGCTCTCACAAATTTGGAAATAAAATATGTTAGGTTCACCACATTCCATCCCATCCGCATCATGCTCAGTATAAAAGCTGAGGGATCAAAGGGTCAACTCTCTTCCTTCAATGGCTGACGTCCAAGGAGGACCCTGTCTGTTCATCTGCCTTTGA